>DWEM01000678.1:0-17473 GCA_018245935.1 Agara belti belti
GGCGGCGGCGCGGAGGCTACGGAGACGCGCGTGGAGGACGGCAAGCTGCTGTACGAACGGCGCTGGTTCCACCGCGGACAGAGCGTGTACGTGGAGGGCCGCGACCTGCCCAGGTTCCCCGCGCACATACACGCCATAACGGACGAAGCGGTCAGTGTCGTTATTGTCACCTTCGAACGTTACATGTATTGTGATCTGATGAACCGAGGAACACAGATTAAAGCGGCTCGATTTCACAAGTTCAGCAATGAATGCATTTGATCTCTACTTTTCAAAGATTGATATTCAATTAGTGAAATAATTATGTAAGCTATGAGCTATGTGGACGGTAATGTTATTGTTGGATTCCCAAAAGCAATATTAACACTTGAAATAATATAAATGGCTTAGATTTCATGTTACCTACCTCCTCTTCGTCTTAAACGTGGCTGCATGCAGTGTCTCACACTTTTCTTTATTTTAATGAGATAAACAATTGAATTTCAGATATGGGTGAAGAAGACGAATATGGAGCGCTTTAGGATATACGTGTCGCAGCTAGCGCGGGGCAAAGTGACTCTAAAGAGACGCTCTTCGTAACTCCTGTGAACAGTGACGTGTGTGTGTGTGTGTGTATAGTGTTAGTACATGCTAGATTGTGTGCAGATATGATTGATCACACATGTTTTGCGTGTTAAAGTGCCAAGTGTAATATGGATTTTCACGGATTGCCAGTCATGAAACTGTGTAAATACTGTATGAGTTGGTATTTTTCATTTTCTTTTTCATAACTGTTTTATGACAGCTGTAAAGTTTAAACGTTTGATGAGTTTCTTGATGTATTTAATTCGGAATCAATTAATATTTGATTTTTCTTTATGTCTGAGTACTGATGTTTAGGTATTCCTAGATATATGATTTAAAACCATTTCAATTGTAGAACTTTTTACATGTTTAGTGAGTGATATCTTATTGTAGGCATGCCGTAAAAATATCAGTGAACATTGGTTACTTTTACAAATCAGATTCTTATTCCCAATATTAAAGCTACAATTACTATCTATATGCATTTTCGTAGTTAATGATGAATTTATATTGTATTATATGAAATTATGTTTGTTATTTGAACTGAATTACTACAAACGCGAATTTGAATTGTGAGTCGTGACGTCACCACTTTATGCATCAATCATTGGTTTTTTCAACAATCAGAATGTAAAACCATATGTAAATGATTTACGTTAGGGAAATACATGAGATATTTTGCATTTTTTTTTAGTTTTATAAAAATTGTCTAACAGCCAGTTGTAGTAACGTTTTTGCATATCTTGTATGAAATAAAAAAAAGATACGAGCAACAATAATTAGATTTTAATAGTAGACATAAAATCACGCACACAAGCGCATACTAGTTTCTAAGGAACTCTGTGCTTTTTTTGTACATTTTTTGTTACACCGACCGATTTATCTCTTATTGACTTTTAGCAAAGATCGATTGAAAAAGAATTGTTGACTTGTGAATTAGTTTCTCAGTACACACGAACTTCCTCGATCTTTATTGCCCGAATTAGTTTTTTTTTTCATTTTACAAAATTGGCATGTCGGAGCAGTGGCAAAGCTTTGTGTTGGATGTAATTGATGATTATTTCGTACGTAGGGTCTAAAGATCTCGGCGCTCGCGTCTGCCTTGTGCACAGTGTACAAATGTGTCGTATGGAATAGTATGTACTCGTATATTAATTTTTTATTATATTGCATTTCAATGTCATCGGATATATATGAATTGGAACGGTCGAATCGCACGCTCTCTTGTTTGTGGTCATGAATTACTCTAAATTCCGAGCTGAATGGTTAAACGACGTCGGTCAACTGCTGTATGAGTGACCGCTGACGATAATTTTATACAACGGATTCTATAATTCAGCGGCACGACAAGCATTCGGGCCCGTTGCTATTTAGCAAAGTTAAATGGGTATACTGGTATAGGTTTTTTTTTTAAATTTATTTTTAATAATGAAAAAGTACACTCGTTTAGAAACACTGCAATTTGTCGGCAGCCATTTAAATAGACCAGTGGTTCCTAAACTTATTTACATTTTTTTTTAATGTACTATGCCGCTTGACTTTTGCACGTGCGATTCGTTCGTTTCAACAAAAGCAATGTACAGTCGAATTGTAAATATTATAATATAATGTACATATATGTATGTAATGCGTTGTTATGTAATGTATTGATCAAATGTCGCGTCACGTGGACTGGTTTATGGACTGTCGCTTTTCATTTTTATTTGAGATACTCTTTTTTTATTCTATATGTGATTTTATTTGTATTATGTGTAAATGTGTTGTGAAAAAACAAGAGATGTAAATATTTTACGTTTTTACGGATGTAGATGGTATTTGAGAACAAGATCTTTTTAAATATATGTATTATAAGACTATGTGTGTGTGTTTTTTTTCTTAATTTATGCCAATAGTCTGCGGTGTCGATAGCTTATGAGATCGAGGACTATTTAAATATTTTAAATTATATTGATACAAATTATTGCTTTTATCATTACTGAACAGAGCAAACGCTACTGGCCGCTTGGAAATACAAGGCCATTTTAAAACCCTAACAAAAACAGCTCCGGTGTAGATAAATCGATTCATAAAAAAAAAACCGATTCATACATTGAACGCAAAGATACCGAGCTTCTAATAAGTCCTATTTGCTTCTAAACAATAGATTTTTATTGCTTTTTATTACAATTAGCGTAATAGGCAATAAAATATTCCCCACAAGTAGAGCCTAGATTATATTAACAATGCACTTCCTACCATCAATCTTTTTTATCTCGATGTATCTAACATTACCTGGGTTTCTGCTGGTCCATTAAAGATGTCATATGTACTCGTTTTATTTTCATGGCGTCCTACACAAGGAATCGATGAGGGTTTTTACTTTGCGGAGGAAAGGAATAGTATATATGAATAAAAATTAGTAGACATGATCTCTTGAGCAAAATAATACCAAGCAAATTTCTCTTAACCCATAAGTTGAATAACACGACTGCTACACTGTGTTTTTAAGCTGGGTGACCATGCAAAAGAATAGCCCTTGTTGCTTCGAAGTTAGGACTAGTATTTTGGAAAACGTGATTTGGAATGCTCATAACGCCATCTCGTTTTAAACAGCGAAAACTCGTGCACTAATATTGAATTGGCGAATGACAATAAAATACTGCTTAAATAGAACGTTATAATTTTGTTGTCAATAGATGTCGTTAGTTAGTACACGTGTCAAAATGTATATCGAATTACCGCGAACACTCGAGTCACCAAAAACAAAGCGATATAGGCAGTAGCGGGAACTCGAAACCCAAAACCACATTCCATAAGCAACGCTATCAACGTTCTTGTTACAGTTTCTCATTGACATTTACCTAGTAATGAGGTCCAACATTTTTATAATCTGGCGCCGGTGCTTTTGGTTAACTAGGCAAAAAATGGTTACAGGTTCCGCCGCACTCGCAACCACTTAATATAATTATGCGGTGGTAGTGAAACTATGAAAAAAAAATTCCAATCGTTGTCTGTATATGCTCGTCGTAATAAGCTTTATGAATGCTTGCGTTTTTGGAATTACATATATGTTTTCACTCGTACAGTTAATCAAAGGTTGGACGTCAACAATAATTTTTATGGAGTTATAATGTCAACCCTTTATTGTATGTACACTCGAAGATATTGTACTTCACTCAGTTCTTAGGTATTCTGTGGAATGTTTAATTTACTTCATTCAATTTGGTTTTTTTTTTCGCTACATAATCATAGACATACCACACCACACCCACACTGAATAGTGCGGCATGATATCTAACTAATTGCGTTATACGCTTCGTGAAATTGTATACAGTGTACAGGATGTTAAATAACGTCTCTTTTCAGCGTAGAAACTGACACCTTAATTATGTAACTCATAGCAAATTTTAAAACACCTTTTGTGAGGAACAAACTAACCTAATGAAAACGAAATTACAATCGACGTTAGTTTCACTCCTTGGTTTTCGAATTTGTTCATGAGATTATTGACTATTTTTCACACTTCCAAGCTCAAGGAACCGAAATAAATATGTAGCGAGCCAACTTTACGATGAGTGCCCCTCTGATTGATTTTTTTTGGTAACAATGGTGTGCAACTGGCTTGTCGATGTTGGCCGTAACGTCCGTAAATAGGAATGCGGATAGCGATACTTGCTTAATAAGGTGTGAATGGCTCAATTTGTTGACACTTGTGAGAAATCCATTAAATTTCCACTGACGTGGAATACCATGTTAAAGAAGTAGGTATAGTGAAGACTGCGAATCAAACTTGGGTATTGTTTAAGTATGACTGTGGTTCAGACGGTTTTAGCGTGAATTAAGGATACTTTTTTGAGATAGGTGCATGCTTAGGCAATATCGAACTATGTACCTACTTATTATTTTCTTATTGATTTACTTGTATTTGTATAATAGCTTAGCCCCTAGCCCTGTGACCTGAACTAAAGTGGGAGCTGGTGGATTTATTATTTGATCATTAAAATTGCTCGATGAGAACAATATTTCAATTTTTAAAAATATCAAGAAATAAGAGGTAAGTGTAAACAATTTGAATAAAGTCAGACGTTATTAAAATTTATTTATAAATCGCTTTGATAGAGACAAAAAAGTCAAGCAGTGTAGGTTATTGATTAACAATAAACATCAATCAATGCTTCTGTTATTGGCATTTATATTGAATTCCACGGCGATTGTTAATTTTATTACCTTAGATGATAAAATATGCTTATAATGCTAAGTTTACTCGAGTTTAGTGCACGTGGTTAATACTCGTAAATACTACGTAAATGCTTAGTAACAGCCTCGTATGACAAGTGAAAAGTAATTCACTTTTATTTATTTAAGTATAAGCATACCACCTAAGAACATTAATTAAATATTCGCTTATAATGTAACGCAGAAATTATTGTTCCATTATGTATTTAAATAAAAGTTCTGCATAGTTTTAAAAAGATTGATACAATACAATTCATACTATGGTGTTATACATGCAATGCGAAGAGCAATTGCAATGCAAAACGTAACGAAATCACAATTAGTTTTCACCGTCGCCTACGGAAAGTTGCAACATCCGAGGAATCGCCAGTGCTTTGTCGGCTTTGGAGGAAAAAAACTACTCGACTAATAGTGACAAGTACTAAGCATTACTTACTAAGGTGGTGTAAATAAAGCATAACTAGACGTAATGAATCGTGTTAATCGTATTTTTCGTAACATCATAATCAAGGAGCGTTATTTATCCTCAATAAAGTCCTCATTAGTAGGATTTATAAACTGTAGCGATGGGGTTGTAAAGAAATAAAGTTCACAAGTGTGATAAGCGTGAGGATTCAAAACCTTTTGCATTCGCATCGATATCTACATAAGTGTTCGTTTTAAGCAGTTTCGCGGATCTTATATTCTGAATTTAAGCTATAAGAAACTGCGATTTTTACATAAAGTGAAAACTGAACTCTATTTTACTAATTTAATATCATCAGCTGTAGATTGCTTCTCATTTTTAAAGTGCTTGATATAGATATTGACCGGATGTGATATATTTTTTTAAATATTTTCCATTACCTATTTAAGTACTTGTCGTGAGACGATAAGCTTTTCACGTTAAGGCGTTAAGGCATTAGCTAAAATACCAGTAATTAGGGCCAATTTGATAAACGTAGAACGAAATAACGTACTTTTTTACGTGTTTATAAATCTTTTTCGATTAATCCAAAACAAGTGAACACATATATTTGCGTTTAATGTTTCGAACTTTATTTTTATTTCTCCCACTTATTCTTCCTCATTTTTAAACTGTAATCTTAATAGTATCTGTGCTTTTTATAACACAGTAATAAACGATAATGATAAAGCCAGTGATTTCTTTGGTCGCTTCCCCCCATACCTTGGGTTGTAATAAAACTGGATAACATTACCGGCAGGTGTCAACAGCGACGGAGACTTCGATTCATTTAGTGGCTAGTTTTTGATAAAACCTTACATTTTAAATTCGACGGTTACGGCCGGCCATATGCTTTTATAATACCGGTGTGAGAATTCAAGTTCAGAATGCTCAAGTTTACGAAATTGTTTCAATTTTCTTTGACGTTTTTAAAGTTGTTTACCAAAATGTTGCTTACTTACTTGTCCTGGTGCAGCGACCTAAAATGAATCTTGGCCTCCGATACTAAAAGGTGTCATTTTCGCCTATTTCGAGCGGTTTCAATATGGCTGGAGGGACGAGACTGGAAAGGATCTGAGCAAGCTCGAAAATGATCCTGTTAGTATCATATATGTTCGCTGTCAAGCCAATTCTAGTCGTTCCATTATCAAAGCCTTCCATTATAGAGTACAGTAGCGTAGTAAATATATTTTACATCTAAATCACACCATATATTACGTAGATAATTCTCCAATGTCACGTACCACAGATAATGTATTACTTGAATTTATTAGCCTATTCCTCTTGTATACCACGCTAAATTATGGGTTTTCCATCGTCCCTTACTAACGAGGAGACCACGTTTAAAGGTTGGACTCATACTGACTTCATTTCATGATTAAAATAACGACTTTGTCACCTGATCTTTTAAGATATCGAATATGACTACTTACTGCTTTATTCTGCGTGACATATAACATCGTATGTGAGCTTAACGATGGTGAATACCATTATCTTAATCAGTGGCAATAATTTACTGCAAATATGCGCTTAATTAGAGGGGATGATTATATCTGAAATACCGAGAAAGGCCAGCACCATATATCGGTCCACGGGAGCCATTAAACAGTCACATTTGACGTAACGCGATGCCATAATAACTTAATTCGGTTCCAGCTCCCGTAAGATATGATAATAAATGCAGCGAAATATACAATTACTTTCTTATTTGGTGTTTGGTCGTCTTAAGTGGGTATGGATGTCTCGTTAAAATATTTGCCATTGGTACGACCGATTTCAATTTACATAGATTTTTTTTCGACATCCTCATTGTTCGACTGCTGGAGACAGGTCTTCTCTCATAGTGAGTGGGTTTTAAGCGTTAGTGTGCCACGCTGGCCAAGTGCGAATTGGCAAACTGCACACACCTCAGAAAATATTATATACGTTACAACATCTCTAACGTGTGCGGGTTTCCTTACGATATGATATTTAAGTTTTGATCTGTAAAACGCACGTAACAAGTCAGAGTGCGTGCCAGGATTGAACCCAGACCTCCCGGAGTGAGAGGTTCAATTTCAAACCACCGGGCTATCATTGCTTATTTACATAATAATCTGTGGTAACTGGTTCGGTGCCTTCAGGACGAGTGCGCAAATCAATTGCAAACGCTGCGTCGCGTGACATATAACTTATTGCTAACTAAGTTATTGCAGTACTTGAGCGTACGTTTGTAACTAACATAGATTCATGTTTTTACGTGAAAACTTCCTCTGCACCGTTGTGATTTGAAAATTGATGAAACCGCACTAAAAGAGATTCATTTTAACGCATAAGCGACGCGCTTTTCGTGGCGCTTATGACGCTTTGGCCGGTAATCCAACCGGTAAGGCTAGTGATGTGTTGTAGAAAATTTATTATCAGTATCAATCGTTAAGATTTCACGGGCAACAATACTTCGAGCGTCCAAAACGATACTGCGCCATTGACCGTGATCCCGCGTTCAACTTCATTTGAACCCACAATCGTGCTCGCACGTACCACTAATCACCCGGGTGTCTGGCAAATTGCTTTTGCGTTGCTATTACCGCCCACGCGACCCGACGTGTTGCGGGCGCGGTTCTATTCACTTTGGTTCCTACTCTAAAGCAAGCAGTGATAGCCTGGTGGTTTTAAATTCAGCCTCCCACTCCGGAAAGTCTCGTTTCGATCTTGACACGCGCCTCTGACTTGTTACGTGCGTCCAGATATATTTTTTCCAATTGAATGGAAAAAAATGTCTCCTAATTTACACGTTCAAAATAATGTATAGATAAGCCGGAATATTATTTGACTACATATTTTTTGAAAAAACCGGTATATATATACGATGTACGTGATGTAGAGATATCGTGCAATTGTTATGATTTTCCAAACACATATATCGCCTATTATCCGTTGTATATTTCACGATGGCGTTTTGTCCGTGGCCAATCTTTTGAAATCACATTATAGACAATATATGTATTTAAAACAAAAAGTAAAGAAGCCTTTCTCTTAACATAGTTGCATGTACAACGAAGAAACAGTTCATAGTTAGCGGATAATAAATGTAAGCTAGAACAAATTTTTGAAAAGAACTGAACGGGGTTTATGGAACACATTCAAAACATTTCATATTTCAAATGCTGGGCAGGCAGCACATCTATTTTTCTAGACAAGGCCACACATGTTTATTATTAATTTGAAAGTGTGCCGTTTCTAATTATTTTTCTACATTAGGTACTTGAGGCGTAAAATTGCAAATATTTTGAATAGTTCTACATCGAAGTTAGAGAAACAGCTTCGTAGGGGAGAATTTAATTAAATTTTGTCCCAACTTTCTCCTACGAACATCATCGATCTATGTATTTTATTTATTTTGAATATTTCATATTACATTAAACTTATTGGAAAACATAAAATAGGTATGCAGATTTACCTATTTCATCAATTGTGGTTATTTTGTTGCGCTAGTAACGATAATTTAAATGATGTCGTCATCCATTAATATGTACATGATAAACAATAGTAGGTTAATGATCGCAATTTGACCGAATGGCGACGAAGTATCATTCAACCGAAACAAATTAGCGCGCGACGACAAGCCTCCGTCGCAGGGCCCGCCGAAACTCTAGCCTGAGCCGAATACAGTTACCCAAGTCGTGATGGACAAAGTCAATTTATAAAGTCGATGTCCTGCCACTTTGTTTGCCAGTCTCGGATGTAACGCGACGCCGCACCATTCAAAACGTAGCCACCGGCACCGGTGTGACGCGCCCGCTTCCAAATATTTTCGAAATAAAATCCCGAATTTTCCAATCGCCCTTCATTAAAATTCAACGCACGCATAGCGTCCTAGGCCGTCCGGCGCGACACGCCACTGACACATTTCTGCGGTTTCGCGCGCCTATTGAATTTAGAACAGTTTTTGTTTTTCTTTCGAATCCGTGCTTTCGATATTGTTGTGCCAGCTACACGTGCACGTTAATTGGAAAAACTGGAATTTTCATAAGGACATCAAATTTCATCTTCACATTTTTGAGGTGAGTTTAGAATTCAAGTTCTAATAGACAATCAGCTTTAAATAAATAAGGTATTAAAATTATTGATCGATTTAATTTATTAAAATATTCTGTGAATAATTCGTGCCATAGATTAAATACTGGCCGAGTGTACTCTCGGAATTTTTACGAATAAAACAAAGTAATAATTTTCCCATAACGAAGCACGCGATCAGAACTGGACATTTAATTTTAAAACTTGGTAGGAGTTCCAATATCGTAAAGCTGTTGTTAATTTAAATGCTAGGCTGCTGTGTTTTTTAAATCATGAATCATATTTATTCGAGCCATCCCAATGAATATTCTGTAATTTCCATTTTAGCAAGTTGTAAAGTTTTACTAAATTCGAAGCATATTTATTCTATAGCTTGCCCAATAACCTATGCTTAATGATAGTTTAATTTGAAAATCATATTTTGTTTACTAACGCTCACAATTTGAATTAATTAACAAGCCTTTGTCGGAGACAATATTGTATTGCTTGATGTAATGCTAATTAAGCGAACAAAGTCATTGGTCGCACAAACGTAAACAATTTGTTCTTTTATTATTTTTAATTTGGTATTTCGCGTTATTTATGATATAATTAATGTTCACTCACTTTTTTTTATTTTACAACCGATCACAACAGCAATACATCCAATGAACATTAATCATATCTGGCAACACAACCTTGAGTCTTAACGAAACGCGTAAAAGTCTATAATTGAATATAGATTTCTTAGACATACTGTAGTACTGCGATACATTTACGTAGCGTGCAAAAGCATTAAGAAACCTCGGACCCTGTTGAAGCTAATGAACCAAACAAAAATACACTGTTTTAACAATCCCGAACCGGTAACACTAAAGCAGCTGACATTTCCAATTAAAAAAAGATGATCTGCTATTTGGTCTTTCTTGCTGTGATATCGCTATAACGCTCTTGGCGACATTACGCTTAAGGAACCGTCACACCACGAGATACTAGGGAATATTTTTTTTAAGGACCCGCCTAGCCTTTGTCAGCCAGTATAATACACAGTTGCACTGTACTGCAGTTAACCGTAGCTAACTTCACACCTTAGAGTCTTACTGACAGATCCTTATTAATTGGGCTTTAACATGCAAACGTTGCTGCTTAGCGGCAGAGCAGCCATCGAAAAGTAGAATTTATTCAAATAACCAATAATCTAACATAACATAACAAATAAAATACTTAATAATGAATACTTAAATATTTATTATATCGTTGCGGCGCAACCAGATTCAGTTGCAATATTTTTAAATAAGACATTTTTTCATCATCATCATTTCTTTATAGTCAAATATATCAAGTTATATTTATTCCTAAAAATAAAGGACTGTACACTTGATGGTACATGTCAGGATTCAAATGGGAACTGAAATGTAAACCACAAATATCCTTGCTTAATAGTTACGTTACTGTTACACGTTTTGAAATGTTTTAATTTAGTATGAAATAATATTAATCGCCCGTCACTCACTCACTCGCTGTCAGACAAGTGAGATAATATTATTATAATGTAAATTGGTATTTCTTTTCGTTTGTCATTTGGTGAGAATATAATATCTGTGCTCCTCAACCTTATAGTTGAGGTCGAAAACCATTTTTATGGGATTTTCCTATTGCAATATGTCGTTTGTTGCCAAGACTGTAAGCGACTACAAATTGGTTTTGAGTAAATGCGGACTGTAGTAAGGCCAATTGTTGATTATATCACTTTGAATAGCCTATGTGTAGTGGTTAATCTGAAGGCCAAAGTGAAGTGTACGGGTTTGATTCCAATTTAGAACAAATATTTGTGTGATGAGCACTTGTACCTATTTCTTCCGTGTCTCAATGTAGTAGTCTATATACATTAATGCGTTTCAGAAAATGCAAGTATATCAGCTATGGGTTTATTTATAACACGAGCGTAAGTTGTTGTAAGATACATACATATATCTCATAAGGGGGGTAAATGATTTCCCATTATGTAAGTTTGTGTGAAAATTCCTTACATTTGCAATTAGCAATGTAAAAATGTATGCTTGCTTGGAAACATAAATTAACTATGTTACAACTAAAACTCAGTCCGTATAATATAACTTGGATTTTTTGCAGCCGCTTTTATCGTAGGATTGCTGGACATGGCGCTCCTTCCATAGTGAGATGTTATCTAGTTTTTATTATATGACGAACTAAAATAGTATTTCAAGCGTGTGAAACAGCGGAGCGCATCTAGTTCGACGTAATAAATCAATTTTTCGCAATACGATATTACATTTGGGTAACCGTAGCATCTAACATTAAGTTCTTTATAATACTTAGATACTGTTTCATTGATATGTATTGCAATATTTACAACAGAGCATTCCAAGAAGGACGCACGTAAATGTTTATGGAGATTTTGTCGAACGGGGAAAAAACGTAATACAACTTTACTGACACGGGATTGTACGAACTTCATTGTATCCACACCACATAAATAGGCAAAGGCAATAAAGTGCTTTTTTATCAATGTTAAGCAAATACAAAAAAAAAAATGTAATGATTATTAAATTTAATACCTTTGCCTCCTCTGTTTGTTAAGCGATTTTCTGTTTTTTTCAAGCGTTAGTGTTGTCAGTGAAAAGAATTTACAAACAATAAAATGAGTAGAAAATACTTTCGTAACATACAAATTCATAAAACTTAGAAGCTTACATTTACTGCGAGAGTTATTAGATATTTGTAAATTCACTATTGAAACGAGAGTTGTGGTTTCCTTTACCACTTATGCCAAATATTTAGCTAAAAAGCATAAATATTTATTTTGGGTCTAGGTGCAAAATTATCTATAAAAGTTTGTATCTAAGATGTATGTATATATTCCGGTTATCAGCTGTATGATTATTACCATAATACGGGCTCTGCCTAATTTGATGATCTTGTGGGAAGTCCCAATATATTAATTAGTGGTCTTCGATATTATTATCGTAGATAAATTTGTGTAGGGGTAACATTATATTGTAAAGAAATGTTTTTGTTAAATAAATCTTTTATTTTTATTATTACGATCGTTTTTGGTCGGCTACAAAATTTCCGATAAATATTCATACCGTCTTAAATCTCCATCTTGCCGCCATTCTCCGGACATTGATCTTTGGAAATAAACTATTATTTAATCGTTCAGATACGAACAATACTATTGCCGCTATCCGGTCATTAATATAGGTACTCGTAAATTGATAATTGCGGAAATTATCCCATTAAACATGTTTTTTCACTCTTGAGAATCAAATAGAATCGAATAGAAATCAATAAGTATATTATCCATGATTCAGCACGCGAAATACAGGACATTTTCGAATAGACGATGAAAATGTTTATGGTGGTTTACGGAGATTAGTGAGGTTAAAGAGTAGATATAAAAAATATATTAAAAGGGAAGTGCATATAAAAGTAAATACGTGTGTATTGATTACATTTAAAAAAATGTCTTACAGGACTGTCAGAAATAGAAAGTAAATAACATACAGAGAAGATCAAGTTTAGGTTGCATATTAATATAATGCTTATTATTGAATTACTAAGATAAACTGCATTTTGAATTTTAGCTACCGATAATAGTTACATTTATGTTCAATAAACAAAACCTTATTTGTAACCGGTATCAAGTTTTCCTCTATTCAAGGTTATATTATAGGCTAAAAACAAAACCCCCAGAAAAACTAAGAGAAAACCATACTTGGATTAAATTCCAGTATTTAATAAATTTATACACAATTTGTATTAACTTCAGAGTTGACATTCTTTAGCGAATGCCATTTACAGTAAATTTACATGAAACAAAGACTGTCCCGTATAATACAGAGCGGCTGGCAGCCTTGTGTGCAAATGTAGTGTTTTAAAGGTTAACGACACCACATCAATAAACATTGGAACAAGCCATAAGTGGCTTATATTGTTATTATCCTTAAGAAACTAGTCGGTTTTTATTGGCTTTTAGAAAAAGAAAATAAAAACTAAATTTATCTATGACGTTTATTTTAATTTCTATTCTTTAAGCGTTGGTCTTGTAAAAATAAGTTTATTTATCTGTGCGATGGCGCTTTTAAGCTTTATTCCGCATGTTATTATTGAACTTTTCAAATATACTAAAATTAGTATTGTTAGAGTTGATAACTCAGTGGCATTTAAGTACTAACAACAGTAATTGCCTGTATCTTTTTGACTACACCATTACGTATTCCAAAATTGGGCTAGTTTGACAAGCGTTATTTTTTGGCTCCTGAATTTTTTTAAATGTCAACTATTACACAATGCTGCCATAATCGAAAAAGAAAAATGAATTATTCGCAACGACGAACCTCCATGTAACGAATACATAACGATGTGTGAATGTGAACATTTTATGAGCGCATGTTCGATTAATGAAGCGACTGTTTTACGATCATGTCAATACAATACACCAACAACATATTGATACAAGGAATAATGAGGATTTATGGCTGTCCGCCTATATTCGTTTGCTTAAATAGCAACTGCAGATTAAAAAAAAGATAATTAATAAATTTTTGACATGAGTCGAGTCTTTGAAAAAATTACGGATATAAATAAATAAATAATGGTTACGCATCGTTTTGCGCATGCCAGTTTAAATCTAACATTTCCAAATTAAAAACAGCTGCTTAGATTCTGAAATAGCTTCAATTCTTATCACTTACGCAAATCATGATAAAAAGTAGTGATATATATCATCAGCATAAATAATTCTAATTACACAGCGGCTTTGAGTCAAATGAAACTATATTACGTTACGTTACATTACGTTATGTTACGAAACTATATTTTCTAATGTCCTTGTCTCAATAGATTGTCGGTTAGCTATGCGTTAGTTTTCATTTAAAACTAACAATAGTCGCACTTCGTAAACGGCTTTTGAATAAGATCATCAAAGGATCATTGCGATGAAATTTTATCATCCATAACGTTGCGAGAACGAAGGAATACTATAATTAAGAACAATATCAATAAGTATTTCTGTCGCGCTTATCTGAACGATGGTCGCAAGGAACGCCTCCTCGCTAAATAACTTAAAAAGGTTTTTATTAAAGCACTGCACTATATTTAGCGTATCGAATTTGTGCCGCAAATAACGTTAATTGTCGTCTTTAATGTGCGGGTTGGTGTCAGTGTGATGGTGGTCAATGTTACCTATAATATATAAATACTCAAATCAATTTATCATGAGAATTAATAACTGAGGTTCACTTTAAACGAAGATTAAAAGTTATCAGTATTTTTAATAAGCTGAGTTCAGTGCATTTATTGTTTTTGTCATTATAAATCTAGATTTAAATAACACATTACGGTCAAACTTTTGGATTCACAAACACAAACAATTTACAATCCACAGTACTTGTGTTTGAAGAAGTGTTACGAAATCTTTTATATATTGGTCTGTTATGGTACAACATACAATGTAGCAATATACAAGATAACAAAAGCGGTGGCATTGGTGCTGATCGTTACGGTCACACGGTACCTACAAGTTATTCTAGTTTTACATTTTGCTTTTTACAAAAAAAGTAAAAAGGCACGGCTGTCTACCTGATAGACGAATGGCATGCAGAACATAATAACATTTAAATGTAATGTGAAATATTTAAAGTAATATCTATAATCTATATTAAATTTCTGAACACAGATCTTGGTGTATTTGATACTATTCGATTATTGTTTGCTTTACTTATGCATACTGCACAGAAATTATAGATTTTTTTTAAATTTAGGAATATGTAATAACAAAAAGTATGTACTTATGTACAATTTTAAAGTAAAAGTTAATATATTGATTGTACAAATTCTATGAATAAAATCATCATAAAATAAATGTTTATTAATATAGGATTCTAGGTAATAAAAACTTAAAAATTAATTTAATCGTTCGTTAGTATTTGGGTAGTGATTATAAATTTCATTGCTTTTACTTGGCGACGATTTTATTACCCAAAATGCGATAACATCTTCTTTTAGACCCAATTTAATTACGATGTAAGTACTTCCTTTAAACGAGTTAACGCATCTTCACCGAATAATGCAAGGTCGTAATCGTTGTAAAATCTTAACAAGTTTCGGCACACTAATAAACAACACGTTAAATGAAATAACTTCCTTAATGGTTGCATTCTGATATATTTTCGAACACTTCGTTCAAGTAATTGTTACGTCGAGCACTGCGCGTCCTCGTAAATGAGATCGATATTTTGAATTATGGCTCAATGAAAATATACGGCGCGGGGTAACCTTTAAACATGCGATCATTGACTTCATGTTAAGTACAAAATAATGTTTATATATGGATATTCTGTCAGATTTATCTTCTTGATAACATTCAAGATTTTTTTAAATGCGTGAGTTAAATTTTTAATACAGCTAAGTCCACCAGTGGTCACATAACCAGTGCTAGTTTTGAACCGCTCGATAAATCAATCAATCAATATCTCCGATTCGAATTAGCTATTGCTTTTATCGGGTATAAAGTTAATTCATGGCCGAGCACTTAATATGTGCATGCTCATAAATAGTTCCACAAAAAAACTCTAAAAATACGACGACAATAATGTAAGTACGTTGCGGCGAGTAGCGTGGTTAACACGCAGTCTCCACTGCCCCAAGTATTCCAACCATTGCTATAATAAGTAGACATAAAATGTAGAAAAACCGAACTGCGAGCATTTCGAACAGGTGATTTTGCTCCCAACGAGTATTTCTGTCACTCATTTTTCTCCACAATGAATTGGAGAGCCATTTCGTTGAAGGATGCACAATTTTTTTACCGGTTGTTTAATGGTAACGACGTGATAAATATTATCGTTGTGACTCCAATTAATCGGCGTTGCTTCTTTTAATTTTCAATGCACGCGCGCATGGATATGCGTTAACGATGTAAGTTTCGGTTACCGAAGGCTCTGATTAAGATAAATAAGCACATAAACAATGCTTGACATTCTCAGCCCACACCTGACTATCCCGTTGATTCAGTTGTTAGTGAAGCTGACAGTTGAGCAGGGAGTTCCGGGTTCAATTCCTATACAAGATAAATATTTGTGTTGTGAACATGTATATATCTTTCATGCCTGGCTGTCAAATAAGTAAATAATGTAGACTATATATTTACATACAGTTCATCAGCTGTCCGGTTACGATAATACATGGTTGGGTTAATATGGTAATGTATTGATGCATTTTGATTCCTGCCTGCCAAGAATCATGGATATGCATGAGATATATGACTAGTAAAAATAGTCCAGTTCTAAAGTTAATTACTAAATAGACCATTAAGGTAGTTGGTTGGGTATTGAAGCTGGAATCCTTTTCGCGGCGATCGGTAAAGGTGACCCTTGTACCAAACGGATACCTGCGCCTTGATTCTAAATACAATACCAATCCAGTTGTGAATCTGTCGGGAACGGAATTTGTATAAAACTTGTTGATACTTTAAACAAAACAAAAAAAAATTACATACAGATTTTTTCTCGGTTTATCTTATATTTTAAACATGAATAAATCCAGTTGAGCGTTTTAGGGTTTTAACGTGTGTTTGTTTGAATAACTGGTCCTTCGAGCCGGAACACATCAACGTAACTTTTGGTTAACAGTATGAAAGGTGCAATGGCGATCTATCTCTAAACGAACCCTGGGAAGGGACTGCTTAAAAGTAATTGGGCGAGATGCTATTAAAACCCATATGTTAAGCAAATATTGTTTATTCATAGCGTTGACATCAGTAGATACTCCCATTTCTAGTTTTTCAATCTGATTAACATAATATTAGTTACGTCGATATTTTGACATCAATTATTATATAAAAACTAAATGTAACTAGACTTGCAATGCGGAAGTTAATTGCGTGTAAAAACAATAAGCTTCTAGACGACTAAGTTCTAGGAAGTTAAATTGGAATGCGTTTTTCTTTACTAGTGTTCGCAAATTAGAGGAAATTTGACCATAGCCATTATTAAAAATTGTGCTATTTTGTAATTGTTGTGGGATGGTTGAATTTGCTTGTTTCAATTTCTTTTCTTTTTTCCATTTGCTTGTTTCAATTTCAAATAATTGTTTCAATTGGTCGATGCATAGTCCTGTTTTTCAAGGTCCATTCAACAACTTTGGGTAAATGCTGATCTGTTCTAATATATATGATCGTTACAAATTTAC
>DWEM01000679.1:0-17472 GCA_018245935.1 Agara belti belti
AGCTTTACCGGCTAAGCGTACCCGAAGTTACATATGCATCTCTACGATTGTATTAAGAAGTTTAAGTGGTCAAAGTGCGATGAGATGTTCCCGACGAAGAACTGCCTCAAGATCCACATGAAGAAGCACACGAAAGTCAAAAACTTCAAATGTGACTTCTGTCATAAGCAATTTGTGTCCAAGATAA
The DNA here is from genome assembly GCA_018245935.1 of Agara belti belti. Lineage (NCBI taxonomy): Eukaryota > Metazoa > Arthropoda > Insecta > Lepidoptera > Hesperiidae > Agara > Agara belti. The sequence goes on from DWEM01000679.1 coordinate 188, forward strand.
CGATGGAGAAACACAGACAGACCCACGAAGGTCAACCGATTGATTGCCACGTCAAGTGCACTCAATGCGACCGAACAATGCATTCGTCACTGCTCCGCACACACATCGCACGGGCTCACCCGACGACGGCCGACGATGATGTGAAACGACCACACAAGTGCCTGACGTGCGGGAAGAGTTTCATCGTCAAAATCAATCTCAATTTGCATATACGAGTCTGTCACCCCGACTTAGCCGATCCAGAGGACGAGGACGAAGATGTCATGACAGACAACTCTTAGCCTTAAGACTATATCAATCATGTATTATTATGGATAATTATACTTTTTTATGATAAATATTATTACAATGTTTTTTTTTTTATTGTATGCATGTAGTGTATATTTCCAGCAATCTTTATTTAGTAAAGAGAATATGCCCAGCAGTGGGATCTGAAAAACATTGCGGCTAACTAAATAGTATATAATTTTTTTGCCACATATTACAGTTGGACAATGATTACTATTTAAATATTAATTGAAATTAAATTTAAACATTACTTAGAACTGACAAAAATCATACCACATAGTATGATTTGAGTACCTAGGTACAGCATAGTAGGTAGGTATCTAAAATAATAAAATTATAATAATTGGGGACTATTCCACAAAGGGTTATCTGATTCCAAATTAGCCAATTAAAGGCTTGTGTTATGGTAACCAGACAGCTGATATACATGATGTATACTTATATAGACATTTTTCTTACACCCAAACAGAACAAATAAACGTGCTCATCAAACAATTGTTTATCCTGAGTGGGAAAAGAACCCACGACCTCCGGTTCTGTAGTCAGGGTCTCTAGCCACTCGGCCACAAGGCCAGCCAATTCAGTCATTTCAACTCTGTCGATATCGTTTTAAATATAATATCACTTACTACTTACGCTGATCATTCTAGATTTAAGTCAGTATATTAAAATTACTATCTGGCAAAATAGTAACCAACTGCTTGGCTATTAAGAATATAAAAAAAAATTAAGCTTTCTGCGTGTTTTACGCTCTGTGTGACCTACACATTATACGATGAAATCAAAGTTTACAACTCGTATTTGTCTCTATGTATTTCTGAACTCTGCATCTATTCTTCTTTTGTTCGAAATCTTTTATACCAGTAATATATTAGGAATGAAGGTAAAAAAATACTCATTTATATGCCTTTTTACTGTTTGGAAACGGGATTTTAAAAATAGAAAATATTTTTGAAAATAATAATTACTATCGATAAAAAAAAAAATATTTTTTGTTTACCTCAATGAATAAAATAACGATTTTGTTTTAATGATATTTAGTTAGTAGATATTTAGTACTATCATGACTTCTTTACTTACAGCCGCGGTCAAATTCAAATTCAAATTCAAGTCAAGATTATGTCAAGATATGCGACATATTTTATGGCGGGAAAAATTATGTATGCATGAAAATATGTAGTACGATTTTTGTACTTTTTAATAAAAAAAACTGAAATCATTCCTCGTTCAGTTGAACAACATATTTCTATTAAACCTAAAAATAAATTACAACATTTTTGTAAATAATAACAAGTTATTATTCTTTGTTCGACTCTTCTGCTGCCTCTGCTGCTTCCTTTTTCGGTGTATTTGTATCTTCGACCGCTTTAGCCTGCTGGAAATTAAGAAGATTATGTAATATTTCTAATGTTAAAATAAATGATTACTTTTAGTCTCTTCTTTGATAAAACTGTTATAAGTTAGGTAGAAAATATTTTCTCACTTATTTTATGCAATACGACCTATCAGCCAACTGCCTTTCGTCTCTATTTCTACCATATTTTTTTATTTAATAATAACAATGATATCTTGGGTTACACGCACACACGCCCGATTCATCCCAAACTTGGCTGAGCCAATACTATGGTAACCGTACAGCTGATAAACTACATATATATACACACTATATAATACTTAGATATTTTATTACACCCAGACACAGAACAAACAAATGTTAATCCTGGGTGGGAACCGATCGCATGAACTCTAATTTAACAACCAGTCTCTAAACACTAGTCCAAAAGCACATTTCTCGGAGGAAGAGAGCTCCAAATATTTCTTAGACTACATAAGAATAACATATTTTCAACTTACTGCAGCTTTCTGCATGTCTTCTTCTTTCTTCTGCTGCAAATCCATGCTAACTCGCCGCATAAATTTCAAATCTTCGAGCTGGTCGGACGTCAGGGGATTGAATACCGTCACCGGTAGCGTGTTAGGATCGTCCAGGCACTCTAGATATTTGTAGTATCTCTCGAAGATCAAATTATGTCTAAGCTTGGACACTTGCTCGTGGTCTTCGTAGGACATTTTTAATCTGCGAATCGAAATCTTCAATAGGATGAGTTGGAATTTGTTTGTTTCTATCGAAATAATAACGGTTAGGATCGCGTTGACAAATAGTTATAGAAAACAAATGGGAATATGAAAAAGCTACCCCTCTGTAATATGGAATAATGATAATATCTTCGATGTCATCTGACTTCCAACTAGCCTACGCCTGTACGATATGCAAATGAAAAAATACACATGCTCGTCACATAATCATTTGTCGTAGGTGGGAACCGAAACCACCGACTCAGCCGTCACGGCTTCTAACCACTGAACGAACAGGCCAGGTAAAATTGGGTAATAATGTTACTGAAGATTCCAACGAGGAACAATAAAATTCCAAGTTAACAATGTTATGGAGTTTTGAATTTAGAACCAGAATTTAAACAAGGAATCACAATAGTTATAAAGATAATATAATATACCTACAAGTTTAATAATAAATTACTTACTTAGTTGTTGACTTGGAGGCAGTTGAAATATAACTAAACGATTTTAAAAAGGATTGTTACTATTTTTCCTTCAAGTATGAGCAAGAAGTTGTCAACATTTTTTGATTGTAAATTACTAAAATGATATAAAACTTTCAAAGCGAATACGACAAAAACATCTGTAAATCGCTTTAAAAAATCGTTTGAAGTTAGTTATTATAGTAGTTTTGAAGCAAGCACTATGAAAATTTGTGTTTAGCTTTTTAGCTAGAAATTATGAAATGCGTGTTTCAACGTTCTTGGAAAATCAACGGCCCGCGCGTAAAATGCGGGATGGAAGTTTGTTTAACAATCCGCCGATTTTAAAGCAAACACAATAATGAAGGGCTTGAGAAATTGGTGATTTATCTTTATGAGATTTTCCTAGCTTTCTTGCAGGTCAGGATTCTGGCAACAGCTAGTGTTTAGAGAAATTTAATAATAAAAGTCGCATACAACAAAATAAATAATGTAACATTTATCTTTAAATTATTATTTTCATGGAAAAGATAAGAAAAGCAAATAAGTAGATAGTTATATAAAAGCGTTATCTATTGTAAAATAATCAAAATGCGATCCAAGCCAAAAAATAATAATTCCTACTTAAAAATTATTCACGGACCAAATGTTTCAATTTTTAAAGGTGAAAAGTCAAATTAATAAATAAAACATTGATTATAAATTACAGCAATACATTAACATACAGACGCGTGAGAAATTTTAATTTATAATTAATTTATTTTCTTTTAATGAATAACTGGAGGTCAAGTACTATTAACAAAATGTTACAATTTACGACTTATTTCGAAAGCAAAAAGGATCAGATTCTACTAACGCTTTTATTTAAAATAAATAAACGTCTATTTATCTATTGTTCTGTATGTTATACATATTTTAAATCGGAACTTCAAATTTATATCCTTTCTTACAAGTTCGAAATACAGCGGATGAAAAGAGCCCTCAGGAAAGGTTGGTATGGCTCTGCCCGTTTGTTTTGCGTTTGTTCAACTTGGCAATGACACTTCTGTACCCCCAGATACGTGGATATTTACCGCTATAATTTATTTTTAAACTAACATATTTAGTAGTCACTCAACTCATGGCTACCAACCATCTACAATGTAACTAATGTGGTTTCATATGTATATTGAATTGCATTTGTACACTGAAGCCTCTGATGGCTTAAAGGTGGTTTTAAAACATTCAATGCAACACAAACATCGACAGGAGCAGCTTGGTGGCACAATAAATCTTACGTTTTCAGCAACCAATTTGACTGAAACAATTATAATGCGATTTTTATTGCTAGGCAGAAATTTTTCAGAGAGTAATAATTGAAAAAGGTTTTTTTGGCATGTAAATAATTCCAAATTGTGAATAACTGCCAGCGAATTAACGATAATTCTTTGCTATCATGTACAGTTCAGTCGATATGTGTTAGCTGCGTACTAATAGTTATATAATACATATGTGCCAACAGATGGCGCTACAGGTATCAAAACGTCCATTCGCAGCGCATAATAATTGCATCCAAAAGTATTAAACGTTACAATCAGAATAGGTTTAGTTATACAAAGTTTTCTATAGATGATGGGATTATGTAAACCTTCATCAACGCTATTTTGAAAAATGAAAAAATCATAAATAACCATGATTATATTAACTTTTGCACCGCCATCTCCATTCCGTATGACAAATCAGTTTTAACTGTAAACGTTTATACTTCTGCTGCCATCTATTGTTATATTGAAACATTGACACTATATATAATTTAAAAACTAATTTAAACTGTGTTAAGTTATCTGCATAATTTTCTTTATTAAAAACTCTTAATTTTCTCCTGAGCCATTACATAAAAGTCACCTCATATATGTATATTGGAAAATAGCCGTAAGGCTGGGAAATGCAGGTATTTACTTTTACAAATATCTGGGTTCATACCTTATAGTGATTACTTTTAATGAATTTAAATATATTCCATTATCTTCGATTCGAAATAGTTAGACGACGAAAACACTTTACTAGCCAAGCTAGAAGAGAATCACTGTCCACTAACGAAATTTTGAAACAATGCATTTTCCCGCGAGGTTATACTTCAAGTGTTACATAACATATTTATTTAAAATTTTAATGCTGCGCTTTCTCGCAGTATCATTACAATTGTTAAATATATAATAGTTAATTATATATTTAAATACGTTACATTAAAAATATTTACTTCGTAACATTTGGAAACTAAAATGTTGAAAAATATATAATACTCAAGATGTTTCGTGTATGTAGAACGGAACGCAAACCAACCCCTCTAAGGCTAATGACTCACGTTCTCACCCCTAGTCGAAAATGCGCGAACCGCCCCGACCGTGCACGATCCGTGCGCGTACTAAAACGCTCCAAAAACACTACAATTCACATAGAATTATGTAACAAGTTAATTTTTTTACAATGTATACACGTTAAATACTACAATAAAATGCCATATAAACCGACTGTCCGCGGCGTAACTGTTATATTCGTGCGATACAAAGTGCAAGCGTGATGTTAAAATATTGATTTTCCTGTGACGTACAGACCAACGTTGTGCTGAATAGTGTTATTATTACATGTGTTGTGCTTAAATTTTAATCAAGTGTGTTCCTTTTACACGGTAAACGGTTTTCTTTTGTTTTTAATTCAACTGTTTAAAATAGAATTGGAATGATTTCCGTGCCTCGTTCAAATTGCAATGTTTCAAATTCAAAATGTCTAAAAAGAAAACAAATGGCTTAAGAACCACTGCGAGTCCATATAAATGATACGAAAAAATCAAATTATCGATATATTTACGCTAATTTTTCACTATTTACTAACGGACGCCATATTCGTGAAAAACAACGCATTATTCTATTTTGGTCAATTTTTTCGAAATTTTTCTTTTGCGCCAATTAATATAGCCATTTCATTAAATATTATACAAACGTGACAATATATCTATAATACTTATTTTATTGTGTTGTCTCTTTTTATTTTTATGTCAAAAAGTAAACAATACGCAAGTAAAACGCATTGTGTATTAAGATTCTAATAAGAATTCGTATTCTTTTAAATTTCAAATGCCCAAATGCTAAGAAGCCGTCGCTAGAAATAAAACTGTTAATAGTCTGATGTTTAATAAATCTTAAAAAAAAAAAATGCAACAGATAATTACTACAATATCGATTGTCAGTGTCAAAATTTATTTCTTGAAATGGACGACACTATGCCACGGCGCGTCAGTTTACTGCAATGTACCTGGAATTTATTATTTATCGTACCTCGCCCGATGGAGAATCGTAATTCCGTATTGGAAGAAATAGTTCTCGCAGATCCAGGCTTTTGTTTTAATTATGGAAGGAAGAAGGAGGAGGAATTTTATTTACAGCATTAATGCATTTCGTTTTGCAATTACTTCAATATGAATTAATTTAATACATGTTAATAGAAACAAAGTATTTGTTTCATCGTTTTTTATTTCATAATTCAATTTGGTTTGGATTTCAATTACAGTTTCATAAATCGAACTTTATTTATCGTATCATATCATATTGTACGAAATATTTCGAAATAAGCTGTCAAAATCGCTTACAATAACAAAAGTAGGTAAGCTTTCATACATATAGCTTGTCGCACTAAGGTAATTATTAACGTCAACCAAACATTGACCCCTTCGACCATGGAGAAAAACAACAGCATAACAACGAAAATGTGTATGCGTGCACGTTTGTTCTACAATTAGTCAATATTTTAAAAAGTCTACATGAATTTAATTTTACTTAGGTATATAAATACACTTAACAAACTTCAAACAAAATTATAGTTTTAAATTTCGGTTTTCTCGGCCCTTCGACCAATGGTAGATCAGGAGTAAAAGACGATTTAAAAAAGGTTAAGCTTGACTTTTATAATGACCTTATTACCTCCAACACCATTATACCTCTTATTAACGAAAACTAACAGACCGTAATATACGAAAAATACTTTTATTGTTACGATTATTAGCCATTTCTGGTCAGCCAACCGCAGTCCATAAAATAATACGATAATATTAAAGCGTGTTTCATTGCAAACTTTCAATGACTTCTTAAAACCTAACTTAAACCTTTACTAGATTACTACAGACCATAATTTTTTTAAATATCAAACAAATATAGAGGCTAACAGCTCTTTTTACTGAAGCTTATGACTATTGCTAGATCGGAGGAGCTCTGTAAATGGATTAATAGCTCATTATAACAGTGTTCTGGTAGGAAATATGAGTTTTTATAGCAGTAAAATAATACTCCATTTACATTTAGCACACCTGGCCTTACCGCACGCGTGAAAATGCCAATCCAAGGCCCAAATTTGATATTAATAATTATAAGTAATTACAACAACTTCATGTAACAAACTTACGTTGTTAGTAAAGACGAAACTTTTACTCGGCGTTTCGGTGATTAGTTTTACGGAATTCAACAAATTAAGTTTCACCAACTTCCATCAATATTCATGACTTTATAAAGGCAAGGTTTTAACAAAACGTGAGTATTTTGCGGCGGTTTGGCAAAGGCTAGCAAACTGAGATTTGAACAAAATCAATGTAACACGACAAAGATATTGTATTCATGTATATAATAGACTAGATTTTTATTTAATTCGAATATCAAGGTGCTAGAAAACATTGTAAGAAAATCTACACAACATAGAATGCACGGTAATACCTCTTATGGTCTACGAAGTTCGCGAAATTGCGCATGACATGATGGATATAGCCGAAGAGTTCATTATGAAGGGACCTGTGTCCTACTAGTAGAATAATAAATGGGTAATGATGAAAATTTTCACATCACTTGAACAAGACGATACGTCTTTAAGCTCTTTAACTGATTTGTTGTTATATGCGCTGTTCTTCTCCGGGAATAGATGTTTTCTTTTTCTTTTATTTTCTCTCTCTTTATAATCGTCAACACTGAAAACGAGTTTGCTACGCCAGTGTCGCAGGAAACGAAGGCAAAAAATCTTTTATCCGACTATCTCTGCGTTCGTTGATACGGTATCTCCCGGAGGATTTCCATTGCTTTTGCTTCTAACTTCAACCGTCCTTTTCTGCGACGTCTTTGACTTTGAAGTTCGTTCTTCTGGTGCGCTTATTAACGCGATCACTTTTCGAAATTAAAAACTCTGTCTATCGATCTGTTCAGTCGCGTTGCTGTCACGAAAACGGTTAAAGGATATGTTGAGAAATGATGATCTACTATGAAATGTAGATTTTCTTACGATTAGCCTTCACTTGTTTTAACGAGTGATACTTGACTTGAAAAACGCATAAAACTTTGTAGGGTTAGAGATCGGAAAGAGCTTTATCGTAGGACATTTCTAATTTCATTACACAATTACCATATGAATGATGGCAATCCAATGAAATGATTTATAAAATATGCTCCACGGAAATATATCACGGGGCGTAAAACATCCGTGCCCAAGGCCGCCTAGGGCTTATTGATCCAAAAGGTTTTAAGATAGAGCAAGACATCTTTGTGTTACTAAAAATATAAATATTTTAGCGACGGCTACAGCTCTGCCGTCAGAGGACCTTAGAGATAAGGAAAAATCGGAATTACGAGCTTCCGAGCTTTATACAATATACAAATAAAGCATTACTATTTTTAGCAATAGATATATTAGTAACGATAAATATTATGCGAATATTAATGTACTACTCGAAGTTAGATGCTATCTTCTGAATTTTACAATGATGATTAAGAAATATTTATTCTCTTTAAATGCGTTTATATTAGACAAGTATATGCTGAAAATCAATTGTGAGTACATATTTTCTTGACGTGCGTGGATTGGAGATTAATCGCGAGATCTTCTATTCCTAGCCAAGTATTATTTAACATAGCGTATTAGTGACGATATTAGTTGACGATTACGGGGACATATCTCGCTTTCTTTCCCTCTCTCTCTCTCGCTCCAGTAATATTTTCAAATTATAAAGCTGTACCTCGCGGTGTTAAGCGCGCAAATCCCGATCCCGTGGGAATTTCGGGATCAAAAGTGGCCTATATCTTGCCCTATAATCTCCTCTATCTTCCAGCGAAAGTCCCATTGAAATCGGTTTAGCCGTTCTCGAGATTAGCTCGGACAAAGGTTAGAGACAGACAAAAAATTAAAAAAAGTATGTTTATGTTTCAGTATCGCGTAAAAAAGCGCTTCAGAAAGCACACTTATTTTGAAATCACAGACAGACGCTTCAATTTCATTTATATTTTGTCTAATATCTACAAACCACCGTAAATAAAACTATCTATCGTGTTACATTTCCTAATTGATCATTGGAGCGGACACCCTTGCAAGGGATATTCAATGGCCCTTGGAGACTTACCAGTATTACGTTACATGCTATTTATAGATACGTACAGTCACGCCCATTCTCATAGGGATAGGCAGAGGATAAGATTTTCACCTGGCTACGTTCTTAACTTCACTTTCGTCAAAGTCATAATACAAGTCTATTAAAGATATTCTTGAGTTGACTGTTTCTTAAGATCTACGATTTGATGAAAGTACGTCAAGTTTATTGCCCCTGCTAACTCTACCAGACACACTCACCTTTTAATTCCACCATCTTTCATTCTTTCAAAATGCCAAAAACTTCTATGCATACCTTTAATACTAGTCACTGCATCTTTCATACCACGTTATTCTTCTATTGCATATTCCCTAACTTCATCAGCTACAATCACACCACTCATACTTATTAAATATGAAACGTACTGCTTAGCCAAATATATCTTTACTTTCATCAGTAAGCGCGTCCAAATCATATCTATACAAATTATTGTTTTCATTGGCTTTACGTACGTGGGAGTGAGTTGGCGTTAGGCCACAGGTTCTCAAACTTAATTCGTCTACCGCCCACTTTGAAAATTAATTATTTTCTAAGGCCCCCCCAAAATTATTTTATTTTAAAGATTCGTAGTGTGTCATATGTCGCCGCCCCCTTCATTGCCTGCAATTTCCTCTAGCTAGAACCTTTATCGCTCTCCTGGAAGTATCCAGCGCCCACAAGGGGGGTCATAACGCCCACTTTGCGAAAGACTGCGTTAGACGTTACTTTTGTGTAACGTAATAATAACAAAATAAATATTTGTAACGGCAATTTCGCAATGTAACAGGCACCTACGCGTTTCACGTTAAAATTAGATTTATTTAATTATTGGAATGGTATATTCAGGATTCAATCTATATAAGATAAGCAGTCTATAAATATAAAACAGGAAGGTGACTTGACAGACTAACCGACCCAGAGATCAAAGCACAGCAGAAACCACTGAGCATAGAATTCTAAAATTTTGCAATTAGATTCTTTATATAGCGTAAGTGGTTGAAGGAATTTTCGAAATCACAACCTCAATGGGGTAAATAAGCTTGGAAAAAATGTATGACAATTCATCGGTGTGGAAGACAGACATTTAAAATTATAGATTTACGCTCTTGGTAAATAAAAAATAATGAATTTATTTATTTTTTGAAATTCAATGTCTACGCGATAAAAGATAATAGAAATTTGATAGCAATGGACTCCTATTTAATGATTATTAAAGCTCACCCACAAACTCAATAACCAATTTAATAAACATTTCACTTTAATATCGATAAGTGATGCTTGTTTGCTGTACCGTGCGTTCGTCCATTTAAGTACCCCCGTCAAAGAAGGGTTGGCATTTCCAATAATAGCTAAAAAATATTCAGCGGTCTGTTGAATACAATACAGAATGAAAATATTTAAAACCTATGAAATACTCTTCAATAAAGGGATTTTTTTTTAGTAATACGGCATTTATGGTTACGACTACATATTGCTTTTAACGGTATATATGATAGTTTTGGATTTATATATGTAATTTACATCGTTAACCTTAAAGCTGGGCTATATGATGACACAATAGGCAAATAAAAAACTGTATCTGCCAACCCAGTCATTACCGACAGTTAATTAAAACTTAACGTTTAGTAAGATAATAAGATATTTAAAATAAATATTATCAAATTAAGCTAAAGTTATCTCTAAAATTGCTCTGTTTCGAGGCAAAACACGTGTTGGCGGTGCTATATATGAGGATATATATACACTATCATATTATCATATTCCCGGATCATTGCGAAATAATTTTAGCTTATAGAGTAAAAAAAGAATTTTTATAACTCAATATTTTGAATGAGAAATGTTTGCATAACACCCTCCATTTTTAATGAGCCCTCTACGCGCTATCAAATATTGAACTTCAAACGAAATAAGTCACACTGACAGCTTTTGATAAAAATATCAAAGGACTTTCATCTACTACATGACGGAAAGGAATAAAATTTGTTTACAAAAAAAAACGAAAATAATCATTTGAATAAATCGATGTTTCTGTAGCTAATTTAATACAGGTGCTTTTATCTAATTAAACTCGTAATTAACAGAAGCCTACTTTTTATTAATTTTAGAAAACGGATAATTGTGCAAGAAAGGCACATTGTTCAAAAAATATGTTATTGTAATATCGGCTTTAAAAAATCACTTTAGTATGGCTTTAAAATTTTGAACAATATTTAATATCGGCTTAAAAATTTATAACTGTAATATCCGGTGGAGTGGTGCCATCTAGGCGAGGCAATGGCCTCTTGGACATATCCAGTAGGGAATTTCTATTAGCTGGCGAATGAAAATATAAATAAAATTGTAAAATATTCACAGACTTCAGAAATAGCGGAACCGTTTTAAGAATTAGCACCAAGGGCTTTGTTTCTTGTGTGATTCTTTTTTCATTCAGCCAAGTTGTTTACGAAATCATGTCATTTGGTAAAAAGGGCAATGCAAAATTTGGTCGCATCCAATAATTTGGATAACATTAAGCTAACTTTTCTAATCATTACGATCTCTAATAAAAACCGTTCGTAGCCCAACTAGGTCGTAGATTGCTAATGATCAGATCAAAGAGAAAGAAAGAATACATTTATTTTACCCAAAAGACAAAAAAAAATTAAATAAATCCTAGATGCTACTAAGCGAAAAGAACCACACTCAGCTGATGCAGCAACACGCTTAAACCACTGATTTTTATAGTGGACCTATTATCCTTTTAAAAATACCGACCTTCATTATTTCTTTCATTAAGATTAAGACTGGCCTCGTCGTCGAGTGGTTAGTGACCCTAGCTGCAAAATCGGAGGTCGTGGGTTCGATTCCCACCCGGGATAAACATATGTGCGATGAGTACATTTATTTGTTCCGTTTCTGGAGGAAATAAAAATTATCTATATACGTATTATATCGTACGTATATACGTATGTTTATCAGCTGTCCGGTTACCATAACACAGGCGTTCCATCGCCTAACTTGGAATCGGATAGCCGTGCGTGGAATTGTCCCCAGTTATTACAGTTACTACTTTTGAAGTTGAACCGTTTTTATTTTGTGTTATCTGTGTTAAAATACGTGAAATAGTTACCAATCGCGCGGCTCCGAGTACAATGAATGCAAACGCTAGGGCATTAGCTCAGTATTGGAACAGAACCTGAACTAAACCCAACTGGCTCCGTGCCAATATCGTACCATTAATCTAAGCGCTCACAACTGCCATATAACTTTACTATCTTTGTGCGATATGTCTTTATAGTGTGTAGTGCTCACAACAATGGGTGACTACAATTATATCACTCCAGCGGAGATTGGAGTCGTTTCTTATGGAATGTAACCAGATGTAACTAGTATCGGACGGACGGACTGCTACACTCTAGGTCCTCTTATTGGTCCGCTGTTAGACTGGGAATCTTCTCTCATAGTGATAGGGTTAAGTCTTAGTTTATCACGCGCCAAGTGTAGTAGACGCGCGGTAGACTTCACACAGCTCAGAAACTTAAACGTCTCTAAAGTGTGCAGGTTTCTTCGGCGTTATAGCGAGTGATATTTAAATTTCAAGTTATAAAACGCAAGTAACAAGTCAGAGGTGTTCGACGGGATTGAACCGAGGCCCCGCAGAGTGAGCTGTTGAATTTCAAACCACTAAGCTATCACTGCTTAGGCAGATACACACTGATCCGCTATCAGGTTGCTTTTTCATTCTTTTATTTTATATTAGGCTTGCGTTTGAGTACGAGCATTACTTAATGGTAGGTGGGGTTCAGTCTTTTCGGTCTTGTTTTGAACATCCTGTAGATATATCGGGAAGATATATACCAGCAGAGAGTTCCATTCCTTACCTGTCCGATTAGGTACTTCGGATTTGGAATTGTAAATGCGATTCCACTGGCGTAGATAACTAGCGCTGACAAGATGAGCTTCGCTCGAAATATTTCTGGTTGTTCGTAATTTAGGATTTGAAATTCGCACTTACAAGCACTAAATTGAACAGATTTTACAACGATGTTCGTCATTTTATCGTTTGACAAAATGTAATAAATAAAGACCACTTCCACTCCCACGGAATCTTTATCTTATTTAAACAAATTATCAATTTTTTTAACATTAACTATCAAACGTAACAAACAGACGGGAAATACAGTAAGAGATGATAATCTACGGAAAGTTCTCAGTAATTATATTTAAAGCTTAAAGTCTGATCAATAATTAACAAATAGATTCATGGCAAATAGAATTTGAAGTACATGAACGAGGCACTGATATCAATACCAGTAAGTGATATAAAATAAAATTCGCAGTTAAAATCGGAATGACCGTCCATTTACTAGAAACGAACTCACAAATCAGACATGCGTGAACCGACAAGTGTGATTGTTGCGAGCGCGTCGACGTGACCGCGTGTTATGACGTGTCCTGTGTCCCGGCGCTCGTGAAAATGGAGGGGGGAGGTACGACAACGGCCTCCGAGGCCTACCAGTACGTGGGGCCTTTCAGATTGGAGAAAACGCTCGGGAAAGGACAAACGGGTAACCTTTTTTTTTATTCCTCAAACTAACCACCACATTTATTTCGTACAGGCAGGTAAGAAACAAGTTAATACTGTATATTTAATCTATGTTTATTATATTAAATAAAGTCAAATAAATTTTAAAAATAACAAATCAGCAATAAACAGGTAGGTCTTTGTAGCTCCGTACAAGGATCCAGGTCGGGTATCTCAACGAATGAAAAGGATGCTTCAAGATATATTTATTAATTGATACTTACCAAACTTCGCATTTTGAGTGCTAGCTACTTATAGTATGGAAAATATTTTATCTTGTAATATACGTAGCCGGCCCCACAAATAAGAGACGAAAGAAAAATATGACATTCCACGCGACTTGAATATAAATGACGAACCGTCAGTACTCGGAGTTACCGCTGCAGTGGCCTAATTAAGCAATTACGTCAAAAATTCGAGCGAGCGTTCAACATTTTAAGCGAACTTGAGATTAAAAACATATTTGCCACATTTCTCATACGAGCGAAGTGGTTAAGAGTTATGCTGCAAATATTTCATGTCCAGCAAACTTGGTCGAAATTATATAGGTCTAATAATAATAATGATATCGGCTAGTACGCCGGCAGAACGGTGCAAAGGAGTCCACTTACGCCCTACTCTCTTTAAATTTAAATTACATGAATAAACATAAATGTTAATTAAGATCCATATTGATATAAAAAACATTTTCAAAATAAAATTAAGAAAATACAATATGTTATTGGTACGGTTCAGTGCTGGTTTTAAATTACTAAAAATCGTAATCATAAACAACGAAAAATGATAAGTCTAAGTCAATCGAATATTATTTATGGTCAGACCATAGACTGAATAAAGTAAAATTATAATCAATTAATAAGTTAAAGAATAACTATATAAAACTCAATATTTCATTTCTAATGTATCATAATATGTTGGTTACTGAATTCTCGCGTTGAAATTCGAAAATCAGTGCAAAGTTACATTGAGCGGTTAAATCCGACACGAAACGTCAACAACCATTCACGAGCGGGAACTCGGAATGAATGCATTCGGTTAACCTAAAAACGTCAAGACATATACATAAACGTCAAAAGTACATAAATACATTACACATAAATGAATACGACTGTTCTACTCAGTGCATAAATTTAATTGTATTCCTGTTATATATTGAATTATTAATATTGTTCAAAGGTTATCATTCAATCTCATTCAATAAGACCTCACTCAAATTAACGCATTTGGGTTGTCATCAATAACTTGTGTTATGTTGGCATGGTATCAGTACTGAACCACTAGTAATCTTTTGCAAATATTCGTTTTATTTTATGAATTAGAATGTAACCAATATATCTCGGGTAGGTTATCATGACGCCACATGAATTATTATTCTTATTAAGAAGCTTAACCGTGGTTCAACAAACAAACAAGAAACAACAAAGTGCGCAGGAGTTTTAACTAGCTGAACTCTGACATAAGTCAGACGGATTTTCCCACATAAAATTGGCTGGATTGATGGGAAAAGAACACCATTAACCATTAAGTGATAAATAATTCAATAAATATACCAACATTTTTATAAACAACAATTATAATAATTGAGGATTATTCCACATACTTCTATCAGATTCCAAAGTAAGCAATTGAATACTGGTATTATGGCAATTGGACAACTGTTTAACATGCATATACACAATACTAACATAGATATTTTTATTAAACCCAGACATAGAACAAACAAATCCACTCGTCATACAAATATTTGACCCGAGTGGGAATGGATCCCACGACCTCCGGTTTAACAGTCAGGGTCTTTGACCACTAGACAAGAGGCCAGTCAAATGCTTTCAGAATACAATAACTATAGACAATGACAAATGGCAGACAAACAGCACAGCTGTCATTGACCGGTCGTTAATGTCAAAGACAATACTGCATATCAGCCGATTCACAGAATTACACCTGGCGTCCGCCATTTAAAAGGTTGAATCTACCGTTTAAATGTATTTATTCTACTCCAAATGTATTTTTAAGCAGAACACAGCACAATTAGAAATTTAGCAAACACCTAAAACCGTCAATTTTACTCGCGTTAATGTTTATTTCTCTTTGAATATTCTCACAACGGTTGAATATTTTTTTTTTATTATAACAAAAGTACAAAACCGTAAAGATAACAGCCTGTTATTCTTCAATGATACACAGTATAAACATTTCTGTAAATTAATGAACTAATGCTAGGGGTATTTGTAATAAAAAAAAATCTTGAATCGTTATAAATATGTTATTTAATTAAATGTTCTAAGAAACCTTGCGCAACATGCATCTCCATCTGGTGCTTCATGTATCCAGGGATGTTTTGTCGCGAGATAAACGTGGACTAACATCAAATGGACGTCGTATGTATTAAAACAAAAACCAAATCATTCATTGGTGTAAATTTTGGTTAATTTACAACTTTAAATCCCACAACATTGCAAACATACTCCCAACTGCTCTGGTAAAATTATACTGCCCGTATAAAGCTGATGTAATATGTTAGTAGAAATCTTTAGCATTAATTGCTTGCTTATTAGGTACTTAGGTAACGTAAAAATCTAGGTTAATTAACGTGAAAATAAATAAATTGCAAATCATTCGTCGGGAATCAGAACAGAAGTGTAATGTATTGTATTTATACTTGACAATCAAAGTGAGCGCTTTGACGTATCCGTATTTAGGTCGTCGTCGCCGGAAAGTCGCAAACGACGATTCATTCGCCTTTATTTCCTCTTGTCTATGGTTGTCAATGAGATTTATATAAGATTCAAAAGCTTAGTATCATATTTCTTCGGTTCGCACTCAACGACATAATGAAAGTAATTAAAGTATTTCCATTCAATTATAAGTTTTATTGATTACAAAATTAAATGATTTCATCAAAAACGGTTACCAAAATTTATCTTTTCTCATTGTCAATTTTATGTTTTTTTGATTACTGTAATGTGTGTTGACATAAATTCATTCGATTAGTATTACGTGTTCATAAGGATGTTATATGTTTAGTAAGAATTGTGTTTGAAGTTTGTGTTTAGTAAGAATAAGTGATATTCGAGGTTGGTCACAAATAGAATGTCCCGGCTGTAGTCAAGCATCCGCATCCTTGACATCGAAACAGTTTTAGTCACCATCACCTTATTGTAGTATTAGGTGTAGCGGTGGTAATGCCCGAATTGTATTAATATACCCTCTATTCATCTATCAAATATAATTTCGTTCAATTATGCATTGATGAATTACAATTGGAATACCTCAGCACGTGGAATATGGAGGACCTTAATACAGATAATTAATTTCATTGAATTATATTATTACTAGCTTTACCCGCGGCTCCGCCCGCGTGGAATTCAGTGTGTCACAAAGTTTTTCCGCGTAAATAACGACCCCGCGGCAATTCTAGGATAAAAAGTAGCCTATATGTTGCTCTACAATTAATTAAACGATTATTTACAAATCGATT
>DWEM01000680.1:0-17467 GCA_018245935.1 Agara belti belti
GGTTGACACATTTATATTTTGCGTATACACCTGCTGTAAATGGTCATAGATTCTTAATGAAGTGGCTATCAGATGATAATTCTCAACACTTAAGATATTTCTTATTGCTTTTGCAACCAATGGTATGTTCTATTGTTTTGTTTTATTTTAAAAATAAGAAAGAATGAAATTAATATTTATTTCGCCAAAGCTTAATGCATTAAACACTTACAAGAAAAAGTTTTAGTATTACGTATCATAATTTAGTTATTTAGTACATTATAACAAATAGATAAATAAAAAGGATAATACGGAGTAACCTTGATATTATAAAATGAAATATTGCTCCTGTCCAATATCAAAATAAATGTTTGCAAGCCCTAGCAGAACCATGTCGGTAACGTATAATTAAGAGTTGATTACTTCGCATACTTTGATTCGGACCTATTTTATGATAATGCGCCAAGTGTTTGCCGCTTGTTGCTCTTAAACACAGTGATTAGTGGACGGGATAGGCGTGTGTGTAATTGAATTTTATCAGCTGGATGCGATGGCAGAGGTTACTAAAATATTTGAAACGCGCAGTTTCGCGCTATCGCTTTTCAGATGTTGAAGTCACGTTTTCATGACCCGCATGCAAATAGATCACTTAGCTAAAGAATTGCAGGAGTTTGTAATAATATGATAGTGTTATGGCAACCGGCTGATAAACGGATTTCTAGGTACATAGATAACCTTACACCCAGACAGAACAAGTATGATGATCACACAAATATTTGTCATGGGTGAGAATCAAACCAGCACAGCCTCCTGTCCAGCGGTCGGGTTCATTAACAACTGGATCTGTCGATTCTTAAATGCCGTGACATTTAACATATTAGGAGTATGGATATTACCTACTGTTTTATCCGTGAGCTTCGCAATTTAAGTCTCATTGAGTTTTTTACCAAAATGTTGCTTGCTTTATAAAAATCAACGTTACTTTCACAATTTTGAAATGATATTTGATAAACTTCAGCCATGTTTCGCACTCCCACTCGCAGCCATTCACAAACTTATGAAAGGCGAAAACAGCGATTGCAACTTTAATTTGTTTATGTGAAAAGTCAAGATACCAACTTTGAAGCTGAGAAAATCTCAACCAAACTGCAAGTCAGGTCGAGATATTACGTTCAGTTCAAAAGTTTCGACGCAGCGTTGCAACGTGTAGATAGCTGGTGAATTTGTCTGACGTATTATTCCGTTGATCATGTTGTACGTGAAAATGAGCATTCGCTTTGCCCACATTAAATGCATTTCAGTTAATTAAGAGCTAGCCGAAACTGGTGACGTGATTCCCGCGTGGAACGTCATATAAAAAATCTTGTGATTGTACCTAGAATAAAATTAAATCAATTTTTTATACACATATTTCATTTTTACAATATACTAAAACAATATTTTATTGACTTTTAAATTGTAGCTTCTCTCCGTAAGCATTGTATATTATTTTCTATAAGCATTGAACAGGTGTGATAGTTTCTGTAGATAATTCCTTAACCTGACTAACAACGAACGATATTACGACCAGAACATCAAAAGCAGCATATTCAAGTTACAGTCGAGAAAATATCAAAGTAAAACCGGAAGACGAAACGAATCCTAGGTTCAAAGACACGCGATGCATTGAATACAGAAAGTAATAAACCAGTCCTTTTCCAGTAGTAACAATAAAACAAGCAGCGACGAACATGCAAATGTCAACGGGACGGATCGCTGCGGGCTGACACGACACGAAAAATCCGATCGCTAAGATCGTCCAGATAAACGTTTGCGGAACAATGTTGGTGTAATGCAGTGTGGAAGTCAATGGGCGTGCCTCATGGATGCAAATTGCAGTGCCGCGAGCGCTAGACAAATGGCGTCGTGAGCCGACCGCACCGGTAGCACACGAGCCGAGCGCGCTCTGTGTACAAACAGCTGCGGACGGATATGGTGTCCTGGTAGCTTAAGATTCCGCTCGTGAACTAAACACACTCATCATATCACGTATAATTTCATTCCATTCGGTCATATTTTAACAGACTTCAATGTGGAAGTTAAGCGAAGAAAAGTGCGAATATTTGCATATCAACCATCGATAAAAATCAAAAATGAAATGGTTTGAAACTGAATATCCTTCCAGTAGCAAGTGATAGAATCCTGTAATGCAGTGTTAAAGTCATCAGGCGTGCCTCATGGATGCAAATTGCTGCGCCTCAGGCGCTAGATAAATGGCGTCGTGAGGCGACCGCACCGGTAGCACGCGAGGTGTATGCGCATTTGTACGCTAACAGACGCGACGTATATGATGCCTTGGTAGATGAAATTAAGACATTATGGCACTACTACGCTTTTTAGTACAAACTATTGCACGCAATTAGTGTATGTAAACACTTATTAGTCATTTTGACTATTCCAATTCGGAATGAAGCTAAAATTACGATATGTTTTATCATTTGAAATTTCAAGTTCAAATTATAATCAAATATCGAAATAACTACAAGCTTAAGATACAAGCCTAAGTCATATCAGCAACAGTCAGTAAACATCAGTAGGTAGGAGATAAAAGAGATTTTAATTTCAAAATTCCCAAATAAATATATTAAAATGTAAACAATTCTACGAAATCCACTTGTCCTACTTCCGTCATATTGTGAAACGAAAGCCTCTCACCTGGATAATTATTACCCTGGGAAAATTTATCAAATCATTAATAAAAAGACCGTTTCAACCTTTGAAAATAACATCCCTCGTATAATTGTAGATTACATGTAATCCAATCCGGCGAATATAAAACGAACCGGAACTACTCAAGCCAGCGCCAAAGCATTAAGTCTTTTTCAAATTATTATATCCGCTTACCTTTTAAGAGTCGCTCCGAATAACACTCAGTTTGCTAAGAGGTTGAATCTGCTAGCAAGCACCTGTCGTCCAATTTAAATCTGCTTTTACCTCTCGAAATGCAATGCAATCCTGAACGAACGCTGCCATAGCAAAATTGTCGAGCCATGAGCTGAGTGAATTAAAAATATTATATCAAAAAGCAGCATTTCAGTTATGATAACTTTTTATTCCAGCTGTATCTTAAAATAATTTATATTTATACTTCGTTATAACACCCTGTATACTTACACGTATTTAACAAATTCAGATGTTCCTGTGTCGTATTAAATAAATAGCGTAATAAAAATTCCTTAGCTAATCGAGTTGTCTTGATACTTTATAAGCCAGGGCTTAGACGGACGGAAATACACGTCGAAAAGTACCTCAGCGCTAAACACATCATCTCGGCTTACGTGGAATCTGACTGAATTGACAGTTGCAAACAACTGGTCATAATCTTGGCAGGGACTGATAACTCTTTTTGTACACCTGTCTGATCCTAAGTTAGGCAATGCTAGGTATATGACAATCAGAGAGTTAACAAACATACATACTATATCGTACATATGTACTTCACAATCTTCACATATGGTACATTTGTACTTACTATATGGTACTATACGGTACACATGATATCACAGAACACACAAACGTGCTGATCACAATTTATTCTCCTCGGATTCGAACCCACAGCCTCCGGCTTAGAAGTCGCGTTCTCTAAGCACGAGATCAAGAGGCCAGTCAATTTATTAACGACGAAACAACATCAACAACACCAGAAGCCTACGAAAACAACAATTACGCAAATGGATAGACCTGATAAAAGCAAACTGAATACATCAATACAGCGAAGTTAGTCGCAAGACAAATTACAACGCGCAGCCGTCCACGGTTGAGGCTGAGCATATATAATTCTACCACTATATCTGGCACGGAGATTTTATTATGACGCGTTAGTGCCGCGCTATGAACAGCCACGATGTCGATACCAATGTGAGACGACAAATAGGCTTGCGCTGCTATAAATGTTGTCGATGTTTTATTTGACGTCGCATGAGTTGTGTTCTTTTTTTTGCATTATCAATATACCTTCACGCCAGTTCTCTAACGGGATGGCCGAAAGTAACGACTGCCAAATATCTGTATCTTTTCAAATCTAACATGCTTTTTCTACATTCATAGTTCTCTTAACACATAGGCGCCGATTTGAGCGACTAATTTATTCGACATTGAACTACCTAAATCTTCGTATCTACGGATCGTGTTTTATGCCCTTCGAAGCACAGCAATAATACTCAGAAACGTTGCCTTAGCTTAAAGAAACTTTCTGTTTGTTTTGTACTTTCTGTTTATTTCTCGAGAACTCTATTAACAATATTGTTAATTTACGACGTTTGCGTTGTGGGTGATACAACACATATTTTCTATTATGATTACCGCGCAAAATCTTAGAACAATACTGGCATACTTTTCAGTTTTACGCCCGCAATTTTTATAGTACCATTAATGATTCATTCTTTTATATAGAGAACTGATCACAGCATTGAATACCCATCGACGCACGGTCCATCACAGGTCGCATCAATAAACCACGTCGCGCATTTACGACTATCGATTTTATCATAAACCGCGTGTCGATAATAAAAATATTGATAGAACGATAAACCGCATCACTAGTTACAATAAAACCAGCCTCGTGCCACTTTTATTTTCCCGCAATACCACTTATTTAGTCCGGATTCCGCCTCTATTTGTTTGCAAGTGAAGAGATAATGTATAGGAACATGGCGGTAACTCAATACCTGTTTTATCGACGGATCGGAAGCTAACCGATGACGCTCGAGCCCGACTGAATTATCTGCTTCGAAGACTCTATAATTTATTATGTTAGTGCTCGTGGCTTTGCTAATGCCTTTTTGTGGGGCTCACGAGTAAATAACGCTGGAATTTTGAGATAAGTAGATACTGCAAAGAAATTAACATAAACATTTAATGTCGCAACTAGTTAATATGGATTTACGTTTTGTAATCGTTTAGGTAATCAATTATTTGTCACATTTTAAAAAGACGTGACGTGCATTGGTCTCCGCGACGTTGTTTTACAAGAGGTCTAGGTTTGGAGTTGAATTTTTGACAAACTTTTTAATCATAAAGATGTGTACATAAAGTTGTTTACATACAGTTTCTAGCTGCTTGTTAACTTGCTTTATGGCCCTAGAACTGAGATTACAAAGCTTTTTTTTGTTAATACTATAAGTACTTTTTTCATTTGTCTCACCTTTTCAGACCGACATCTCGAGCGATACTACTCAACATTGATATCCAAAGAAATCTTTAGAAACAATCTACGGTATAGCAAATTTCAATGTTTGCTATCGATCACCCGACAAATTTCCATCAAAATAGCGCAAATACCTCGCTCGCCGTCCGTTCAATATCTTGGATAGCAAACATTTCACTTTGTGAATTGGAATCTTTAAATTGAACTGAGTCTAATGTACATCTTTTTGTCGGAGCCCTTCGCGCGGAAGTCGACCGTAACGAAAGATTACTCTTTAACAAAAGGACGCGCGGCTAAAAAACCTTCCCTAATGGGAGCTCCGAACTGATTCGCTGTCTATGAAGTCACGTAGAATATTAAAACTGTACATTTAAAAAACGATGTTTTTCTGTACAAACAGAAATTCACATATTTCTCGATATCGCGGAAGGGTCAAAGATAAAGAAGCGCTCGGTACGGGCTGCCACCGTATTCTAGAAAACGTAAAAGTTCTATTGCGAAATTGTTTGGTATAGAATGTTGAATTTATGGCTGCTTCTGACGTTTCTTCTAGCTTAAGTATCATTTGACTGGCTTCATGGTTCAGTGCGTAGAGCCCCTGACTGCTAAACCAATGGTCGTGGGTTCGGTGCCTACCCAGGACAAACTTTTGTATGTTGAGCAAATTTGTTTGTTATATGTATAGTTGTAACAAACATATCTACACAAGTCTATCAGCTGTCCACTTACAATAACACAAGTATTTAATTGCCTAATTTGAAATCCGACTGCCGTGTGTGGAATCGTCCAAATTATTATTATCATCAGTTTGTTCCAGCAAATGTTGATTGACGCAATATATCTAGCGAAACAGGTCATCGCGTCGTTATATACGGGCCAAGATGAATGCCTGTCGGAGCGATGTCGGCAAATTGTGCCCATCAAAGGCTTTCGCCGCGATAAACTTCGCTTACTTAGTCATACTTCGTCACATCACTGGCTATCGCTTCCTGCATTTCATACGCAACCCATCCGAACGTACGTGAGCACGGCATCGGCGCATATTATCTCTGTTTCGCTACCAATGTGATCAAGTGTAATTGGCCGAAAAATGAAATTCAAATTTTATTCCCATACCATTTTTTGTTAGAACGAGGAATTCAGATATTTTTTCGCGAATAGCCTATATCACTCTCCAGGCCTTCAACTATATCCATACCAGAAATCACATCGATCCGTGATTCCGATTTGACATGAAAGTAAGACAAACAAACAAACAAATTTTCGCATTTATAATATTAGTAAGTATGGATTAGCACTAACCCTAACAGGGCTTAAGTCTCATTATATCTTAGATTGATTATCATTAGCATCTTAGTATGTAGCACGCTCACCTAGAAAGTGGCCATTCACACTTGTTGGTATAATAATAATTATTATTACTATTACACTGAATATGAGATACATAGTTATAATATGTATCTATAGGGCTAACACTCAACCCGTTTCGTATTCCGTCTCAGGTTTGCAGTAAACATCAAACTAGAAGTGCATAGGGATTAATTTTCTCGACAGCTAGGTAAATTTTGCCCGCGGCCACACTCAGCAAGTGACGATATAATTTTAGCTGACTTCTCTTATCGCTGAGAAAATATAATTTTAAGCGACTTCTCTTTACTATGAACGATAACTTGTTTTTGTGAATAAAAAAGGAAAATTGTTTTCTCCATGATTAACTGTCAATTTCCATGAAACCACTACTACATAAATTAAATACTCTACCGTGTAAAATTTTAAATGGATTTCCTTCTGATGTATTCCTAAAGCGCCGACATGGGGCGCTTCACGAAATGCGCAAAAAGGACTTCGCATTGGGGAATCTCCAGATATTGCTGCTGTCCATAAGTGACGATGACCTGTTATCATCAGACTAAGCTGAGCTATTAATAACATAGAAATCCATATCGAATGTTGTAACATGAAATGGAATGAAAAGTGAAACTAACTTGTAATACGACGATTTGAAAGTGCACGTGATAACATCACAATTGAAATCTTTCGCTTCCAAAAACTGAACAAAGTGAACAGTGGAACACAATAAATCAATCAGTCAGCTGATAGTAGGCGATATGCTTAACAATACAAAATACTTCGCCGTCGAGCACATAAAAGCTTATCGCACCGCTATCGCATGTCACGACCTCACAACGCAACCGAATTGCAGCTACATGGTAATGGAAATCGGAATTTTTAATAAAACAACGTCAACGAAACCATCAAACCGGAAAAATGTTATCCAAATGTTGTCCAAATGAATATTGTCAAAGACTTTCTTTTCAGATTTATTTCAATAGTGCAGCAACTGAACCGTAAAATGTTATTTTACTCGTTATTGATATCGTCAAAGATAGCAGCAGAAACCATAATTTAGGTAATTTTCGATATCTTGAAACACAACTTGAAAAATTTACAAAGATAAGAAAGAAAATGAATAAAACATTATTTTACGTCACAGATCCTATCACGCGGGGTACGGTGCGAAATGCAACCGCATACCAGCAACTCTATAAATGAGTCAGGAACCGTGGAATGGAATGGAATTTCTTAAAACAGTTGAAACTCAATTCTTCGGGAGTCTAGTGCAAATTGGTCATAAAGGAGATAGTGCCAATGCATAGAGATAGGAAGGCGAGCGTGAAGAAATTCTTGATAGCGACGATGCATTGACGGCGAACGGATGAGTAAAGAGAGACGTTGCTTGCATAGCAATAACTTCAGCGATCTGTCTCATGACAAATGGGTAAAAGATGTACGATAATTATAATAGCACGGCCACAGTATTACCAAATATGTCATTGAAATTAATCTCAGAAGTAGTCAATGAAAATCTTATTTTAACATCTTCGTTTAGCTTTCAAATTAAAGTCAGGTGTTATTAATAACAATTGGATAATACGCCTAATGCAAGGAAAAAATACCGAAGTTTCATTATAGGGGCTATTAATTATCATCTTAGGCTAACCTCTATCATTATTTTTTTCAACTCTTTTATTTTTCCAATGCTGCGTCTGGGTCTCATAGCAGGGATTAAGATCATAGTCTGCTACGCTGGTCAGGTGCAGATATGGGGATTTCACATTCTTCAGGGAACATTTAATTAATAATAAATTACCTTTATGATTGTGATTCTGACTCGCTTCTAGCCACTTCGCTTCGATGCAATGAAATCATCAATAGCCTAGTTCGTTGCATACGACGAACGATCCCAAGAAAAGGTGAATATACAGAGAATTGACGAAGAAAGGCGCTCCTTCTAAGCCTGCGCCTTAAATGTAAGCCGCATATACCGTAATGCGTATTTCATTGTTGTCTGTACTTGAATGAAATTTTAAAAGTATTACGAACACAATGTTATCAGATGCATCTGAATGCAATTCTATTATTAAATAACATAGTCATATTGAAACGTACAAAACTTTGGCGTATGTTTCTATGAAAGCGGAATTCATAGTTTCAACTAGTGTTGATGCATATCCATGGATAAAATGTGCTTGTTTACGGAATTTATATTTAACGAGTTATTTTCTTTTCTCAAATACTAGAATCAAATATGCCCATTCGGCCACTGCGGCTTCTTAATGATCTTTCGGCAGAAATTTGTTAAATATACATTAACGTTCAGAACCAAAATTAATACTAATAAACTTTGAATGAAATTGCAAAAAATTTGAATAATGAGCACGTGAATAATTATGAAAACCCACTTCAAATTTAGGGCGGTCCATTTTCCTCGGGAATGGTCTTAATGAGAACATACTTTTTAAGTAAATTCTGCACCGAATTTAAAGCAATTGGAGCGCACACTCGTTACGAATGTACAGTTTACAAAACCACAGACGTTTGAATGCAAACATAAAGTTTCAAATCGTAATTCATAATGCAACCCTTTTTTACTTTCATTGTAAAACACGGGATTTATCACACAGACTTTGGTTTGATTGGGAATCGATTCGGCAACCACAGTTCAGCAGTCAGGGTCTTTAACCACTGAACCAATGGGCCAGTCAAAGTTATATGGCTCGTAGAAAACGGTTTATCCAATTATCAATTACGTTGCCATAATATAACGTACTGGAAAGGTACGGTAAACTTAGTGATAAATTATTACTGGGGGAAACCGAGGGATTTGCGCCTTAGTACGATCATAATTCCTTGTTCCAACGTATACCTATGTAAGGATTAAGGAAGATTGGATGTATGCATTTAAGGACGTAGGTAAATACATTGTGTATACAAGGAAATACTAGTGAATGTACGCAAAACAGTTGAAATTACATTTTGACACAAAAATGCAACGAACACAACAACAACAAATGGAATCACGCAGACCTGTCAGGATAGATACGAGTATGGTACAATAATTAGTTACCAGAGTATTGGAAATTGTTAAATAGTAACTATATTGTATTCTGAAGTTTGATTGAAGTTAGTAATGAAACATTGAGGAATGCTTCATATTCTTAGAAATAAGAATTCCAATTCCAATTATTATTATTAGTAATAGGTAATTCCTTAACCAAAGAATGATACAAACTTAGAAACTGCATTAATAGATCGCCAAAGAAATAATCAAAAGCAAAGAAAGCAAAAAGTCGTCGAAAAGCGGAAGGAACCGGTTCCCAACCAATCAAAGGGACGGTGGATCCTACAATTTGTATGGATTAATTAGACGAGACTGGAACTTGGGGAAGCAATCAGCGAGCATTTTAATTATCTTCGAATAATTCGGGGTTAAAAACGACAGGATTTAAACATCCAATCGACCAACAAATTTCCTTGCGTTTCATTTTGCGTAGATACCGGCTGTTTGATAAAAAAAATACCCTTGCTTATTCTTACTAAAAATATTACCTCTTATAAAAAGCTTATTTTAGCATTGGCGACTCATTGCAGGTTACAAGTGTCTATAGGCGACGGTAAACACTTACCATTAGATACCTGTCTGCCTGTTTGTTGGACTGAATCATAATGTATATGCAAGGTATATATGCAAGTGCAAGGGTAGAAGGGTATAAGGGTATATATAAGGTTAGCACTAAAACTTTGGCACAAAAAAAGGCCGCAGAAAACACAAGGATGATAGCGTTGATAAACATGGGTTCTTTTCTTATAATGAGAAGGATTAAAACCGTAAGCTCCCCAGCTGACCAAGTGCGGATTAACAGACTTCAGATACCTCGGAGAATATTATGGAGAATTCTAAGATAGAGTTTCCCCACGTTTTCCTCCACGTTATAACAAATAATATAAAAAAATACAATAATGAAGATAATTAAAACATAATTACTACAGTTCATTTTATTTATAAACTGCTGCACTTAATAAAATTAATCGTTAACTGCATTACGAATTTAAAACTCTCAAAAAAATTACCAATCTCTTAATTAATATCCACGAAAGTCTCAATTGTCAGTGCCCGTTTCGTGTTCCACTTGTTCGCTGACGATTTTAATTGATAAAATTATGACAATGTATCGATTACGTTACGCGTGCCTTTATCAGATGGCAGTGACAGCAATGAAAGCTCCCAGACGATTTACCGTTCGGTTGAAGCGCAAAAAGAGGAATAAAGTATGAAATCACTGTAAAGGAACCGCATTCTCTCTTGTATAGATAACCGGTGTACTGTGCTGTCGGTGCGTTCGTCATTTTTTGTCTACAAGCACAGAATTATTTACGTAACCGCTGAAACGAATTTGATTGATAGACAAAGAAATTAAACAGAAGTAGAGAAAAATGGAAAAGATAAGGGAAGATAATAAGATATGAAGTACAGTGAGCCACTCGGGCTGTGATCTGCACTATGATGAATACTTACAACAACAACAACATACCATCACGCCAGGTCTCTAACGGGGTAGGCAGAAAGCACCGAGTGCCAAATATCTCTGTCCTTACAATACTGACGTGATTCGTTTACATTCATCACTCTCTTCGTGCATACACGCCGGTTTCGGGGACTCTTGACTCCAACGTCAGCCAGTGAAATGAATACTTATTTCTTAATAAATAAGTGTAAGTTTAAAACGACACCTCAGTTGAATTCTCTCTATATGGGTATAAGGAATCACGAAAAGCAATTATTAAAAATACCCCATAAAAGACGAGGCAGTGAAAATAAGGGTACGGGTGAAGGTGATGAATGCTCTCGCGCTGTAATATTTGAGATTGCAATCGCAATACGGACGGTGCATGCAGTTGGTTAAGAATCGCTTGTCAACGATTAGCTTGTCCCACTGTTATTAATACATATTAAGTTGAAAGATGACTTGATCTACTTTTTGGATCTGGCAAAGTCAATTACTGGATGGGTATGGACAGTACTTTAACTGTGGTATTGCGATGTAATAGTCAGTAATTAATGGAATAAGAGGGAGTAGGAAGTAAGTGGAAGACCAAGACTTTCCTACCTCGACCAAATAGATCAAATACTGTCTGATAGGAAAGTCAAGTTGAAAACCAGCGCGTATGTATGAAGAGAGTGACGAATGTAGAAACACGGCAGGTTTGTAAGGATAGAAATGTACGGTACTCTTCAGTTTCTTTGAAATAAAATTTCAAAAACATATTTTACCTACTTCAAAAAATTTGTCTGACAGTCATTTTTTTACCGAGCATGTGTTCAAAGTTAAAATAGATAAATGAGGTAGTTAAGGTCCGTTAAAAAAAAACACCACCCAGAGATTACAAAAAACGCGACAAAGGGTTAACATGAAACTAATTAAATTTCGGGCGAAACTTTAAGAAGCGAACCAAAATTGGTTTTAGTTTATGGTTTGATGGCGGGAGAGGGCATATGTAATAGTTTTTGACACGCCGACAGCTTATTATATTATTATATTACTCGTCACGTAGAAACAGAAGTAAAAGGTGTTTAGTTAAAAAAAAAATTATAGTTATAATATTTATGCCTTAGAACTTTATTTAAATTTTTACAAAATATGCTTACTGGGATAATACATCGATATCCACCCTATGCTATAAGGTGAAAAGAAAAAAACAGTAGACCTTTCATTTATTTATTTATTGAATAAATTACATCAAGTATTGTCATGTCACCACATATTTAACATTCAATTTTTCAATATGATACAGTTTATTTACAGTACATAATAATCAAAGCAGAAATATAAAGATATAGAACTATTCAAATTGTTATATTATCATTATTAAAAATGCTTAAATGAATAATAAATCCACTACTACAAAACAAAAATGTACAAACTATATCACTAAGTTATAAGGATAACATTTAGGATATCCATCACTCATCAATCATTACTTCATTCACAAAAACGCGATTCACACACGTGCACTTCGAAGCGAAAAATAAGCGTTTTAAGTCGACCGTTATCTAAATGTTGGCGCTTCACACTCACTCATAACGCCGTCTAGATACGACTTGACGCATAGAGCCGTTACAGAGCGCTGTGGAGAGCGTGTTGACAGACGCGTGAGTGTCACGGCGACGCTGAGTTATGAGCGTTCGCCCATTGCTCATTATCGCCGGTGACTCGATGCGACTTTTATCATTAAGATTTCTTGAGATATGCAAGCTTTTCATGTTATTCGCATTCTCTTGCGTTTAACTATTTAATGTTACTTAATAATTCAGTCGGATACAAGCGTCCCAAGTGCTTATTATTATTATTAATTTCGAACTTTGACCTTTTATACAGTGAATTGGAAAGAAGTTTTCATAGGCTTTGTATTTTTGCCGCAATGAAATTCTGTCTTACCACTATAAAAAACGAAATACTTTAATAAAGATTGCATAATATTTTCCTTACATAAAATATTGCTAAGAAATTAAAAATATTGTTTGATCGAAGTGACATTCGGAATTTAAATCGACACTGAGCTATCCTTTGATACGATAATGTGAATATATTTTACAAAACTCTACATTTTCGTGTGGCGCTATACGAATTTAACTTCCCCCTCTCATTCGTAACGGTCTAGATAAAACATGAAACATAGAGCCGTTATGGACGTCGCGACGCCGCGAAAGACGCCGATGACAGATGGCGGGTAAACTTCAGGGCGGCGCTGAAAAATGAACGCACGTCCATTACTCATTACCGCCTTAAGACGTTACGCACCGACGCTGCGAGCGAAATAAATGTTGCTTGTTTGTGTTACAATGAGACACTGTTCTGAAATCGCTAGAAAACATTAGCGGGCTTGTCGGTAATTCACGTCCGATCTTCCGTTCGCCGCTTGTTGAGTTATCTAGCGCTGAAGTCGCTTTTCTTGTTTAAACAAACCACGGTCAGCTGTTTCCATTGAATGTTGAGTAGGCATTGTTTGTAAAACTGCAATCACTGCCCTGTGGGAACCGTGGACTATCGTGCCATCGGGATTTTCACGTTTCAAAGGATTTAAACTGATGAGACGGTGTAACTGTATGTTACGTGTGTCCGTCTGATGTTTCCGACAGTAATTGTATAAGAGATCTCCACGTTTTGTGAGCGTTTTCCATTGCTGTTATTGACCACGTAAGGAGTTTATTAACCCAAAACATTTTCATGGAACTTTTGTTCGGATATTATAATTAGTAAATATGATATAAGTGGTATGTACATATATGTAGGTTCGCCTAATAAACATGTGCATTTATTTGCCTAATTTGGAATCACACTGCCGTATGTGCAAATATCCTTAATTATTATCATATTAATATTAACTTCCTTGTAAAAAAAAATATTCTTCTGTTAATAATACTAACGTTTTGCTTTAATAGACCATCATGCACCCTTTATCGTTTTCCCCATAGAAAAAGTACAACAGCTCTGGGTGTGCTTATCTCCAGGTATAAATCTAAATTCATCATTCAAGTGTCACAGTCGGGAATCGAACCCGGACTACTGGATCATAAATTTTATCAGTCCTCCTAATTATGATGGAGACTTTGTATGCGTTTTAATTATTACAGTACTTTCATACCAGATGGTCAATCTGCTGACTGATATTGTTATTGTATGAAATACTGTAAGTGTATTAACCGACCTAAGTCACCTTATGCTAACATAATGAATGAATTAGTGTTGGATTGTGATCTAATAAATTATTTATTAGGTATAAAATATTCCCCAATCGTTTCTTGTAAATGTATGTAAATAAATACCTATATAGCATTTAGTAGGGCTGGGCTACTCAGTTAAAACTTGGTACTCGATAATTAGCCGAATAGCTCGGTATATGACAAATTTTCAAAATTAACACACTGTACACTAAAGCCTATGCATCTTATTGTCCAATCTAAAGTAAGACTAAAGTCGCACATGGAAATGTGCTGCTCTGAAAAAAGTTTAAAGACGTTTTCGCACCTCAAAGCTCTATAAACCAATACCGAGTAACTCTGCTGTGTATTTGGCTCGGTAAAATCAAACCGAGTAATTCATTAATCGGTTTCTCGGTATAACTTCAACTCGGCACATCTCTAGTATTTAGTATTACGCATATTGAATTTTTCATGCTATATTTTTACGCTTGACCTGTTTGGCTAGGAACATTCCACACAATGTTATGGTATTCGTAATACATCAAGTTAATGAATATGGAATCTCATAGCTGTTTCATACGTGTTACGTTCTTTCATAGAGAAATGACGTCAAAACGAAATCGAAGACATCAAAGGACGGTAATCGATTAATAATAATAATTCGGATAATTCCAAACACGTGCAATTGATTCCAAATAAGGCAATATGCCTGTATTATTTAAACATATATATACAATATACAT
The DNA here is from genome assembly GCA_018245935.1 of Agara belti belti. Classification (NCBI taxonomy): domain Eukaryota; kingdom Metazoa; phylum Arthropoda; class Insecta; order Lepidoptera; family Hesperiidae; genus Agara; species Agara belti. The sequence continues at coordinate 14,951 of DWEM01000680.1, forward strand.
ACAGTATAATACTTTATTACACACACACAAACAAATGTTCTCGTCACACAAATGTTTGTCTTGAGTGAGAATCGAACCAACACCCTCCGTCGTCCACTCGGGTTCCCTAATCACCAGACCAATTCATTCTAAATATTCCTATTCCTATTCCTTACCAAACGCGGCTTTTGTATTCTCTAAGAACGCTTCAAATATCACAATGTACGTTAGCTAGTTAACGGTACGCCTCCCAAACATCTGTGAAGAAGACCAAGTCTCCGCGCAAAGAAATACATGACGATAATATAATAATTCACGTATTACACGAAAGCGAGCGAATCCAGTAACTCCGATAAACGATAAGGTAATAACAGAAGCCGATCCTATCTTTTGTGCCCTTTTGTTACACGCGCAACACAATGCAGTTGTAAATTTTTGGGTTCTTAACTCCACAATGTTCCCGTCGTTAATCTACGAGTCCGTTGTAACTTGAAGCGGGGTTGGGATCTTTTGTACCTGCTCTGCTCCTTGCCTTTTGTGCAGCCCCTGACATGTGCGGGGCCGCGACAAAAACCGCCTTATGCAATATCAGCCCCGAGACGTTCGAGTCGATGTGAAAATAATACGAACGAATCAGAAACGCAATATACCGCCGTCTCATATTTCCCTCGACGTCGCGACGCAACCATTTCCTAATCAAATACTGACTAAAACGTTTTTCTACTAGCCCGACAACGTTTTATGGCCAATCAATCTGACGGTTCGTCTTCCATCTATTTGGGGTATTTTTAAAAATGTCACCCGCAAACTCCTGCTCGCTTTTTCTGACACGTCGTTACCACTGAGCCCTTGACATGCATTAACACTTAGAACTGTGACATGCACTTTTTCTGATTCTCCATATGTGTCTGCGTCATTAAAATCTTCTATGGTACCAAAAAGATCAAAAGTTATCTCCTCGGTTGGAGAGCCGCCCTTTCCCCCGGCGTCCCTACCCTCTCCGTTCCCTGGTGCCCGCTGCTTGGAGCGCTCGTGGCAGTCGTATCTCGACAATCGTGCGGGTCGGACGCGCCGGTCCCGTTCGCCCGTTGGTCGCGCGTTACCGCGAATTGGTGGAAACTGTTTTCATTGGTGCCATTTACATACGTGAAGTGAAACTTAATTTCGTATTCGTGCGATGTGACTGGAACCGTTTATGCATCAGCAATTCACAAACTGAATGGGATTTAGTGAGTGACTAATTAAAAGTGTTGTTTGTTGTGGATTACATTAGTGGTGTAAGTTGTTTTGTAATGATTTCCTTTTGGCATCAGACATTGTGTATCATTATTTATTATCGCTAACGCTTCGATCGTGTTCAATTGTTTTGTCTAGTCGATTTATTATGTCTCGGTTGAATCGCCTCCGGATAAATTTTATTGTGCTTGAGAATATTTTCAAAACATCCTCGTTCTTGGCTGTATTATCGGCTATTTTGTCTACGTTCCTTAGATTTCTCATAACAACTATTGTAATTTTGTAAATCGTGTCTTATCATTTATTTGTAATGGAATTCTATTCAATTCATAACAGCTATGCATGGAATACTTTTAAGAAGCGTCGTTAACTGACATTTAAGCTTAATGCTTGAATTGAAAGTTTTAAAGTTATTTTCTATGTGTTCTACGGACCGACTTGCTGGCTGGTTATTTGGCGTCTTGTCGTCTTTATCCAATCTATAAACTTGGAGGTAAAAGTGGGATCATTTACAATTGGATCGGTACCTTAACTACCAACTTAAATCACATTAAAGCTTCTATCAGTTCATCACACCCTTCAAGCCAAAACGCGATATTCCGAGAACTACATACTAGTTGGCGGCAGTGAGCGCTATTCCGGGGTTGTTTCAATTAAACCCCACAATTAAGGGTTTTACTACCCTTATTGATTGTATTAAAATACGAATACGAAATATATTGCTATTTCTTTTTTATGTCAAAGTATATACAATAGAATTCGTTTAGAGAGCTCCTCGTTTAGAATTCAGCCTATCTAATATGTAATATGTACTCGGGGTTCAAATCCGAGTACTTTCTTAAAAATATATGCATATTTACAAAAAGATATCTTTGATAAAACAGTGATCGAATACATCGTGCGAAAGCATACACACTTTAGAAGCTTTCATAATAATCAATGCAACATGTCCAATCTGCACACCCGCGCTTGTGCAACGTGGCCCAATGGGTTTGTCCGTCTGTTAAAAATAAAAAGTCTTTACCCTGATGAAGGTTTAAATGGAACGATTATATGTAAAGTTGACTGTGCCAATATTAACAGCAGTGACTTGAACTTTGGGCGTTAAAAAGCAACTTTTATATATGGCTATTTCTTCCAAGTCCGTGATGCTACGTCGAGTAGCTTAAAAGCACTTTCATAATTTTACGATCGCGGCCAGTTTTATAGGAACTTTTGTCACTTTACAGCACTCAGAGTTTCCGGTTGTATCAATGAAGAACTTTTCGATATCGCTGCTCGATGAGACGCAAGTCAAAGTTG
>DWEM01000681.1:0-17467 GCA_018245935.1 Agara belti belti
AAATATGAAAGTATAACAGAAAGAGACAAATCGTTCAGCAATACATATATATAGGTTTATAAACAAGATTGTACGTTTTTACCATCCAACCGAATAGTACCTTCACCCAAAAATTATTACCGGGAACTGTCTCTTTATGTCCGCCAATTTCGGAAGCAAAAACAAGCCTATTATACGAAATCACATGATGGCCGAGAGTGGAAATACCCTCTCAATAAAACTTGACGGCACGCTCTCGGCATTAATGAGATTATAAAACTTTTAGACTTGTTATCGCTGTAGTCCTATTTTCAACTTGGAACTAGTTTTATCTTTCTGGATTGAGTATAATAACCATCACGACACTCCAAGTGCGAAGTATCGTAAATGAGTTGGCGTGCCGTATAACTTACATTTACAAGACAGCTATATAAACTAAATATCACATCTAAGATGACCTAATTAGTATTTTGTCTTGTTTTACGAAGGTAGAGGGCTAAAGAAGTAACGTGGGTTCATTACGAATTACTCATTACGTTAAGCAGAAAGTGATTTCAAGCGAAGACACCTTTTAAGACAACAGTGTTTATAAAAGATTATGTTAAAGCGCTCGGAGGCTTGATGCGCCGGCATGTTGCAAACGTTCTGTTAAGTTGAACAACATCGTGGACATTCATTTGGGGAATTTTGAACAGGAATTTAATGAGGATCCTAGTCACGTGTTTCAGAAGATAAACTAAGTAATGAAACCACATTAGTCAACCAACAACTTGAATAATTGCTTTTAAACTTCATTAAAAATCCTAACTTGGTTGGTTAGTTAAAACAGTGAGGTAGACCATAGCCCACGCCACCTACTTTTACAGGAGAGCCCGGCTCAGTGATAAGATACACACAAATCCTTTACAAATATACAATGCATATTAACTTATGAATGTTATAAATATAGAACTAGTTTTATTGGGTAGGTACCTACACTCAGACGTAGCAACAAATAGGCATTTTTTTTTTATTAGAAATTAGATGGACTTAAATGCATTGCCCGCTTTGGTGTGCCAATGTTATACCGTTCCAACTCGACACTCTGAGAAAGTAATTATAATTCACTTTTCACTTTTTCTCTCTTGACATCTTTTCAATACCTTTCAAAACGTGTGACACATTAAAGATAAATGTGGAACTCATAAGATTTTTACTTATCATTTTGAATTATGTAGAAAAATATAGTGTCGGATACTGGGCGATATTTACATAGCTATAAATTCAAATAGAATAGCTTCCTCTGCAACGCCGGTGGCGAGAAATATTGCGTCTTTCGACTGCCCGGCATGCACTAACAAGAATGTAAATCAACAGCATGATGCCTATATCGAGATATTGAAGAAAATTGAATGTAAATTTAAATATTCGTTCCGATAATATTGGCGAGATGAGCAAGATGTAAAGTAATTCACTAAGGAAAATGAAATTAACAGTTTGACTCAAAATTACTAGATCGTTAACTATAGGTTTTTCAAGCCTTCAACGGTTTTAAATAAAATACATTTTTTTCGTTTTTTATTTTACGTCTAAGTTATAACCGTGGCAATAATTATAACTAGAAAATTGTATCTACAGGAAACAAAAGTGGTTTCATGCAACTAAGCAACTTAATACTCGTACCTATTTACATTGTTTTGTCAAAAAGTGTACCTAATTATTTATTAGCGAAATACTCTTTGGTTCATAATGTAAGCCTTAAAGTATGTTCTATGAATTTCGTATTTAACATTTCGCATAATTATGATTGCAGGATGAGAAATTTTAAATTGAGCCGTCAAGACCTGAAACCGACAAAAATGTTCCAATCAATCATCATGTTCCTTCACAGTTTAATAAATTTGTCAGAAGTTTTTTAATGTGACCTTACGGCGATCACCTCAGAATCATCGGAACTCACCTATGACTGTTCACCTCAGTAGTGTTTCTATTCGCAACCTTCAAAGAACCCAAATTGGAATATTTCAAATTTGAAATATTTTTCTGCTTGTTATTTATATGTAATAGAAAGACTACATGGATTCATTCATAAAATAATAATTATATAGGAACGTTGTTCAAAGTTCTGGACCGGATATGGCTGTAAAAGTAGCATTCATGTAGTCCTTCATGATGCTCTGCCGCATTTCTAGTATGTTTTTATACAAAGATACCTACGAGCCACATACTTAGACATAAGGCATGTGTGTTATTCCCCGGGGTATAACTTCAAACCATCTGTAATAGTTCCCAAGCAGAATTATTATCCCATCTAAAAATAATATCTGCTCGTAGGCCTGCCCATTAGCTACATTTGTAATATAAAAATACAGTCCACATGAACAAATTTATTTACCCGGATGTAGCCAATTGAGTAAACATTGTAAGAAAATGACGGAACTCCAACAAATCTACGCATCACTTCCATTATTTGTATGTATAACAATATCCGGTTGGAGATTAATTTATTTTCAGGTACCATATAGCTATTAATGTTTATTTATTTATTTATTTAACAACTTAATCAAAATACATCTTAGTTTACTAATTTCTCAATCAATAACAAATATATCAAAATAATCCAATACGTCTATTAAGTATTATATTATTACAAAAATTGATGTGGATGTCGTATTGCAACAAAATTCTCTACTTAATAATGCAAGTTAATATCCGTTTATTCTGCTAAAGTGTTGAAAATGTAGTATATTGACGACAACTGGAACAGTTTTTCAAGCGCAATAAGACTTTGTGAAAGATTCTCTGTGAAAGCTGCAAACAAGACAGCCCGAGGCTACGGAACCAATGTCTGTATCAACATGCCTTTAGTAGGAGCGTTATTCGATATAAAGCCTACCATAGGAGTACATGTTTTGGCTCAAATAAATACAAGTGGTTTTTGTTGTTAAGTGTACCTCTATACTTGGATTTCAATTGCAATCAATGTTCATTTAGCGAGAAACAAGTAACGGCTTTATATTACTTGGCTTTAGTGCGTTTAGTTGCGAACTCGAACTTGCGAAAACAAAAATTTATATGATATATGTATCTATTTCAAATACAATAAAATCTATTAAACAAGATATTCATTGTTTACGTTCATATTGTCAATGTCAAACGAAAAATCGAAGAAGGTGTCTATAAAACGCGTTATGGCTCTTTAAATATGGCTGCGTCAAAATGAACCACGTTTTAACTATATAGAAATTCATATAAATTATTCAAAGTGAAAAATATAAAGATTTACGGTCCAATTTCGAGCAAATGCTAGGTATAAATTAATCTGTTATATGTTACCTCTCTTTACCTTAATTCTACCTAGATAATTCTACTGAGTACAGGAACCTAACAGCGATAGGAATAACGTTGCCAAATGTAATGAAATCGCTTGAAAGTTAAAAAGAAAATTAGTCATGCTGAAGGGATGGGACGTGTGAAATCAAACCGTATATATTAGTAACGCCCTAGAAATTAAGGTACTTACAAAATAAATGCGATTATTTTTTTAGGCTAACTACACACGGTTATACTTAGTGTTATAAAAATCAATTAAATATAGTTTATATTAAAAAATAACGATAAAGAATAAAAATAGTTATATCAATCCAGTAATTATAACAAAATTGAAATCTTTATTATTACACCTAACCGTGTCATCAATTTTCTTCGCATATAATTTGAGTGTAATAGTAATTAGCAATCTTTTGAAGTTAGTAGATCATTAGCCCTATTTTAACATGGTCTTTAAGTAAAATTTCTGTTCCATTAAACCTACTAGGTACTACTAACCTACTAAGTCTACAGAGATAGAAAATTTTAGAATTTTTTCTTTATTATGTACTTAATTCGTTTGCCTTTTAATACGAGCTCATCTGATGGTTAGTGAAGTGCAGAACATTGTTTTGAATAGATTCATGTTATATGTATCAGAGAAAATAGACACTGGCAGGGTGCGGGGGTGCGGTAAATTACCATTTGTGTGGTACAAACTTGGTTATTTTGCGGACAACCTTAAATCTTTTTAACAATGGAGCTTATGAAAGGCACACCGAATTCAGACTACAGGCGGAGGTAATACGATTCCTTTCAATTTCCAGAATTGCTAATATTCGTAACACCAATATTTAAATGAAAATACTGCTACTTCATTAAAATTAAATCAAGTAAATACTCAGTGTGGATGTGCGCTTATGTTGTTACTTTGATAGTGATTGTTTATATACATTGCAGTTCGTATTACATATAACTTACTTACATATAACATATCGTGATAAAATATAGTAGTAATTTATTAGTTATTACATTAGTTATACAGATATTTTATTTCCACACAGAAAAAGAGCAAACAAATTCAATTGTCGCACAAAATTAAATGTTTGTCCTAGGTGGGAATCGAACCCACGAGCTACACTTTAGCAGTTAAAATTTCTAACTAACCCCTGAGCTAAATAACTCGTAAGCTATCAAGTCCTTACAGTATTTATAAAGTTTAATAAAAAACAGTCTAACTTTTTTCGAATAATTAAAATCGAAATAGATTAGTCTGTTTTGTTAAGTGAGCTCACATCGAATCGGATTGAGTGTGCAAACCGAATGCCCTATCCAATTAGGTTGCGAGCCTTCGCGAGGTACCCACGTCTGCAATATCCGCCATTGAATGATCTATATGTGCCAAGTGGCCACTATGTGAACTTTCAAACTATACGTATGTATTAAAGAAGCGTTAAATTATCTTTGTATTATCATTGTTTTCCGGCTATACATAGTAGCCATCATTTTTTTTTAAAGATTGCACAATCGATACACCGTAAGAGATTTACTGAATAAAAGAGACTGTAAACATCTTTCCTACATTTTGTGTTTGCGTAACGTAGTATGAACTGTAGATTTGTTTACAACATACCTAGCTTTTCCTGGCTAAAACTTTAGAAGACGGAATTTGATTACCATCTTGAACAATACGGTGTCATGTTCCTAGCGCAGACCAAAGTTGCAACGAAGTTTGTTGTAATAACTAGCCGATGTAATTAAAGCTTCCGCATAGTTCTACAACATATGACAGAAGACTCATCTGAAAATACCTTAGTTACCAGTATATGTAGCTAGTTCACGGTAAATAGAAAAATAAGTAGATACTTAAAATTTGTACATTTTGCAAATGATACAATTTGATTGTTAGATACTTACAACGCACGTATATTATTATTTTTCAACTGTATTGCCATTAATAATAAATAAATGGAATATTCATTTCTCTGGCTGTAACCAAACACCCACAAATATGGGTTAGACTGTAAATCATGGTTCTGTAAACCAATATGGAGTAGTTCTGTAGTTGACGTAATTACAGCTACATTGGTGCGACGTTCTGTGTATATGTCAAGCAAATTTACCGCTATTGCGCTCCGCTATCGAATTCACTACTGTTTGAACTGTTTAGTACACGTATTGAACAATTCGCCCCATCGTACATAATACCATTAATATGTGCGTGTGTATATGTGGACGTACAAATCACATTTAGAGTTTGGGAGGCAGATATTTAGAATTAAAGTTAGTGTTAACTGTATCAAAGCATTTTTAATGTATTTTTATTAAGTTTAGGTATGTAGGTGCATACATGGTAAAGAATAAAAGAAGTTGAATTGATATTTCTAAAAAGCTAAACGTACTGACTGTGTACCGGTGGTCTAAATAATTAGATTTACACAACGTAAAGCGTTTTCGCCGCATAAATAAGTACAACGATGAACACTATTTATTACACTAATAATAAAATAAATTATTATTTCTTGTATAACTTACCGGGAACTACTGCCTTTTTATCAAGTCCAAAGAACTCCAAAAATGTATAATGACTAGTGACTACTATGAAAAGATAATAAGCTATAGGTAATCACATAATAAATGCGACCTACTTTTTGCTGTTATCTATGTACGTGTTTTGTGAAGTATGGAAACTTTCAGAATAATTTACCATTAATGGTACGTTTCCAACAAACGACAACTATTGTTACCTATCGCTTGTTATGTTATTCTTTTTGGAAATATGATTGGCTTTAATATTAGGTCTACACTAGTTACTCAATATACAAATTATGGAGGAAACGTAGAGTAACACTTGCATTCAGCATTAAACCGTGTAAGGTTGCCTCGTGGAGGATATTGAGCAATTTCCTCCCTGTACATGATTGCTAAAGTAACGATGTGCAAGTAAAGGATAGCTGCGATGTACACAAATTCGTTTTTAAATGAGCGCACCAGGTTATTTACAACGTAGACATTTAATTAGCACATTGATTTGAAATACATTTTACTATACTATTCTAGTCCTTTCAATTTGCTATATCTATCGAGTTCAAATATGAAAAATCGACGTTGATGAAAGGAGTAAAGCCCGCTAAAACAGACATTAAATGTTGAATAGGGAGACTCCAATCACAAATCTATGAAAAGTATTGTTAAATCTCAGCAAATATTTTTGTTATTTTAGTAACTTAGTCTGCTTCTTTTTTTTCTTTTTTACATATCCACAAAACAAACACGAACAATCAGATTTAGATGCATTTTTAAAATCGTATAAATCTTTGTTTGGCTTTATATTGGAATATCGGTTTTTAATTTGTAGCAATTCACCCAGTATGCAACAAAACTTTTTACAGAAAAAAGGTGTAAAAAAAAATATCGCAAAATAATGCAAAATCCAAATTTAAAAATGCACAACAAAAGACTACAACATCAGTTAACAGTACAAAAATTGTTACTGTAATTAATTCCTTTTTGTTTGGTTACAAATAGCTACAATTTCACGATTAAACTACGTATTTTTTATATTACATGTGTACTAACGAACAACATTGATGGAAAACAATTCCGACGAAATGTTAAATAAATCAACGATTCAGTTTTATCTCGGAAGTTCGCTTCAAGTGAGTAGGTAACTTAGGAACTCCATTCCAAAACTGGAACCAAATCTCTTAAAACTTGTTCCGACATTTAAACCTTATCACTATTGAAAAACGGATTCATATTCAATCTTTCCAATTCAGTTCGTATTAGCAAGTAAGAAACAGGCAGAATATCACTTTTAAAATATAACTACATACTAACAAAAGAACCGTTAAACTTACCCAACTCACCCAACCATTTGATCCCAAATTAGAGCGCCTGTACTATGGTCACCAAATGGCTGTAAACAGGTCTATTTATACCTATATCTAAATACATATTTATATAGATAATTTTTGAACCTACTAGTAGAGCAAACACCATTAGCAAATAATATTGCTGCGTGGAAAACGAAACCACAAACTAGGCCTTATTTATCACCGTTACCAATCACTGGACACCGGAAAACACTCATATTTATGTCTGGAAGAACGCGTTGGACTTTTCACTCTAATTACTGGTAAGTATCTATAAGTTAAGTAAAGCGGGAAATTAAATAGATATAAATTACAATAAATACTTAGCTCGCTAGTTCGAATACCATAGATACGTCCACAACACGAAAGTACAGAAATTTTTAACGAACTGTGGAACTGGACAGAAATTATTCAACACGCTAACTAGTACTTGCAACTGCAGGTGGTGCAAGGTCGAGTGCAACTGCACTCGACATTAAACCAATGTGTGCAGTGCTAAAAACAAACAATATCATTCAGTAGCGTCAAATATAATACATTCTGACTACCAACAAATCTCAGTGTTATACCAGGATACCTTCGCAAATGAACCTTGCTCAGATAACTCTACTTGTAAATCACTCCTGGAACTGTAAATCGTATTCACCGTTTCGAATCTCAATCTAACTATATTAGAAAGGTCAACTTGATAGAAATTTATCACCTTTTCCTTTCAAACTAATGAAGTTCTATTACATTTCTAGGGGCGTAATGTACACTATAAATAACAATTCCCGTTCGGTTCGTTAATGCATTGTCTGACTTCAGAATATATGTCTACTGGGCAACTACCCCAAACGCAACTACTGTTAAAGCTACTCGTGTCTAACATTAAAAATCGAGTAAAAGTTTAATTAAAAACCAAAAATATAGATAAACGTAAGATACATAAAGAATATGAAGCGCTGGTAGGTCTGATAAAGTTGATAGTCGCAAATAATTTGTAAAGTTAAACAAGGTCAGGCTAGTCCCTCCTTGGATGAATAACCGCTAATAGCGAAATTTCACTAATCGTCATGTTTCTCCAGAAATGTTAAAGTTTTAAAGACATTAGACCAAATTTTTCGGCTTCAAGATATTTTAAGTTATAAGAGACACTAACTCGTATCTCCATCAATATGTATAAAAGCATTAGACAAGGAGAAGTAAGCTCTAGGTTTCAACAAGTGACGAAAAAGGCTCATGCCGATAAAACAGACGTTAAAATATCACGAGTAACAGTATTCTTAACTGTATTACAAACGTCTTTCATTTCGATAGTATTAGCAATTACGCGTACGGATTACAATGAAGTAACTGTAAAAAGTAATGTATTATCGCTCAGCGCTTGTAAAACACACTGCTCTCATCGAGTTCTTTCCTTATTGAACGTGTCATTTTTCATTTCAATCATGATTGTCTGCCTTCAATGTTTCTGAAGCCTTATGTCCTGAGGACTAAGAACGGATAGACAGCCAGCACGGTTCTGCAAATATGGCTCAACAGCTTTACTGCGAATATCACTCGACACAGGTGCTCAAGTAAATTGCCATATGCGGTGAGTGGTACTATTCGGTGCGCACACTATGGGAGCATTTCGAACTCTATATTCCCCATATATCCGCATCTATACCGCGGGACGCCAGCCATAAACTCTCATATTTACCCCCACCATATCTGCCAAAATGTCCAAGAACCTGGGGTGGCCGTTTCGATTTCAAGAAGTTATGACTCCGTAACTAAAACGTATTTTTATGTGTAATGTTTGAAGTTGGTTAAACGAATGAATAAAATCCAAATCCAGTTTGGTGTATATACATATAATATCTGTATATATAAACCACAAACTGAGATTTATTGTGTTGTAAGAATGTAAAGAAAAATATGCTGAAAGGACAATTAAAACCGTTTTTTAATTATAATATATCAGCATTGTCGAGAAGGGATTACAAATTAATGCGTGATGCTATTCCTGAGGGCATACTCGTATAATGTTTATTTATAAATGATCTCAATTAGTCATAAGTGCCTCTCATATCAAATCTAATCATCGCCTACCTTAAATAGTAAGTAACCGTCTAAGATTTGAATGCCGCAAACCCTGTCCTTATTCGATTTCCAGTAATTGATCTTCACTTAGGAAACTACCAAAGTGATTCCCGAGGGATCCCCAATTAGGGCTAACGACCGAAGGTAATGAGAGGCGTGGTTATTGATTAGTGAAACATTGTTGTTTGTGATTACTTTTTCCGTTTTTATGACATGCACGACACTATCCACAATTACTAACATTTATTATATGAATCTAATTCTTAACACAAGAAAGTTAATTATTAACAATCAATATACTTTTACTGCAAATCAGAAGTTAAGCAAGTAAAAAAAATATAGTGTTTCTTCTAAACATTTTTGATAGAGATATTTAGATAGCATAGATAGAACAATATGAGCTGCATATCAAAGAATAGATTTCGTACGTTTTTATTAAAATACGATCCATAATAGCAGAGCGTATGCTGAGGTTCGTCGACAAGGCTCGAAATGAATACTCCACATTCACTACACGAGAACAAGGCACGGCAAAAGTCCATCAACACAAAAATTGCAATATGCTTCTGTCAGGTACGTTTGCAGTACATAAGAATCTTATCTGTCAATTTATAATGAAACGTACGTAGGATAAAAAGCAAAGGTCATGTAAAGATTGATATAATATGCGCAAACCGAGACTCGTCTCGTCTTTTATCAGATATTTTGGATAATCTCGATTACTATTAACATTAGCTAACAAAATATGAAATCGTAGTTTATATATCTCATAGCGATATCATTGTCATTGATATTTCAATTGTTTCTCATTGTATACAGTTACTGGAATTATTAATATATGAATATTGTGAGTCATAAAGCCAACATCTCTGATATTAAACTAATATTAGAGCCAATAAATATAACAATGTTTTCGTTAAATTATTTCGACAAGCCCAAACTCGTATATAGCGGTTTGGCATAATCTAAGACACAGGTGTAGGCTTGTCAAAAGGGTTCAATAATTTGACAGCTAGACGAAATGGTGAAGGAAGAAAAGACGAGATGTGACAAAACGTGTACTTTTAGGCTTACTTACGGGTTTGTGGCATGTTCTAAATCTCTGAGCTTCCCAAATACATGTATGTTATATAAAAACTGTTTTTTATTTTAGTTACCTGTTATGTTTACTTTAACAAATATTATTATTCAAACGGAGATATGTTTAGAAATTTAGGTATAATACACAAAAGTACGATACAGATAGGTACCTAAATACATAAAAGTACAATTTTAAATTAAATCGTCATATGTCAATAATTAAAGATACATATTGTTCAAATATGTTCTGTTAATAGTAAAAATCACGCCACTAAAAAATCTTATTCTAAAACCAATAAAGAGAATAATAGGCAAGAGGAATATTTATGATTTGTGTGAAATATTACAACGTTGGGAATTAAATAGACGGTTGCTCGTTAATGCTTTTCTGTTTGAGCATAGGATTCAGTTACGAGCATTCGGCGTGCCTCTGAATAGGAGTTATCTAAATCTGTGAAGAATCTGAAATATCTGAAGAATTTCCCTGTAATGAAAATATTTACAAGTTAAATCAATTCGTTCACACCTTAATCACAATAACCAACCATCAAATCACATGATCGAATGCGTCAATCATAAATTTGTAACTGAACACATCAAAACTCAGTGTATTTAAGATCGTTGACTGTTCAATGCACCTATACATTTTAATAACAAAATAATCTGTTACAAAATTTTAGTCTAGAAATAATACACGTGATAAAACTCGTTGGGATCGGAATAAAGAGGGTCGACAAAGGGCTGGGCTTAATTAAATACAACGCCCGAACAATTCCACCGTCCATTACAATGTTATTAAATTGTTCGACGGGTACCTAACATGCTACTTTATGATGTACTCTAATGCCCGCGATTTAATTTGGAGTGCGCGAAATCAAATGTATTTTGATATATTGCGGGCCGCTTTTAATTCGGCGTTCGGATTGGAGTTGTAATGTTTCATTTTGTGCCTGATTTAAGTACGTTATAAATACCGTTTACGTATCTATGCATAAATTTTAATAAGTGCTCTTGCTATTTTATTACCTTAATTACTATAATAAATAAGTCACAGGTTAACTTAACGCTGTTGCGTAAATCAGTCCGTCAATACATCAATCTTTGTAATCGATTTTTTTTGTTACCGCTTGAACAGATGTGACTACAGACCTTATGTAGTATATTCGTATTCATAAATATACCCTATATTTATGAAAACTGTTCTTTAAAATTAATTAACATTTTAGACCACATAAAAGGTAACAAAGCAACGCTTATTAATTAAAAATTACAGAATAAATAAACGAAAAATACTGCTAAGACACTCTTACTGACACTAATACGATTCTGTTAATATTTTCTTAGATATCGAGTAAGTAATTTTAAATATTAATGCCATAGAAAGGTTACAATTTAAACTGTAAAATCAAATAATTCATAAGAGGGTGCTTTATTTAGCCTAGCTTTATTTAATTATATTTAATAATATTCGAAAATGTTGTGATTTTAATACACGTATTTACGAGTTCGTAGCGAAACCCAACGAGGTCTAGTCAATAGCGTCTCGTTTGCACTCACCCCCGGACAGACTCGAAAACTTCACAGACGAATCAAACAGGAGATAATTTCAAGCAGGTGCTACGGAAATTTGCACTGAAATTAGAAATTTCAACCATTATGACAATCATACTGCAGTATCTAATTTATGTTTTAATCATATACGGTAAGTTATTTTATAATCCAATTTAACGTGTGGTACTCAACACCAAGTTATAAGGCGTTCTAACATAATCCTCTGGGATGGCGAGGAACCTGTAAGCGATCACCAGAACGACTTTGACCTTGGATACAGAATTTAGCACAATACAAAAGTAACCGTTATATATTGATATAACGGGTAAAGTTGTACTTGCATATAACCATTTAAAGGTATATACATAGTATGCTAGTTTTTCATTAGAAGAAAAGATGTTCGACTCTCAAAGCATTGAGATGAAAAATATTCATGAGTTTGAATTAAATCTATATGTTGATTTTTAACGATGTTTCAATTTTTTGTCAAGGCCTGGAAATACTGTCAGCCACCAGAAATCTGAAGTATTTTCGTGTTCATTTTGTTAGATCCTTTAAACTCATTACAACTTGAAAGCGCGGTATCGCTTAAGGCGTTTACGCTGAATAATTATATCCTCATATTATATACGTCTACTGTTACTCTCGGTAATTTATTTTTTGTCTTCAAGAGCGTATTTAAAATGAGCGTAAGTATTTAAGATTAGAGCGTATTTAGTATTTTGAAAAAAAAAATGATATTTTGACATAAATACTTTTCGGACACACACCTTTTGCTTCAAACTACCTATCTGGAGCAATAGCTTTTGCTGCAGCCTTGCGTATATACTTGTATATTGATGTAATTTGTTTCAACCTAATATATAGTTATTCAGGTTATTCAACCTAATATATAGTGTTGACTCGTGATTCATTCAAGTAATCTATGATTTGAAGATTTTGACTGCATAATATAATAATATTTAAGTTTAAAAGATAACATTGCATTGTTGACATTGAGATTTCAGTACTGCGTGACTTGTCATGCTAAAACACGCAGTCCGAATTAAGTTGAGCTAAGAGAGGAGTACTCTAAGTAGAAGTGCAAAGAGAATGTACTTTTTATGTTGTCCTTACCACAATAAATAACAGAAATCAGCTCACATAAATATGATTGCTTATGCCTCAAAGTTCTGCAAAACCAACTATAAAGTATTTCGAATTGCAAAACAATTCGTTAACTGAACATTTTTGACGTCATGTCAGATGGCACAACGGTGCGGAATCTAATTAAAAATGTCAAACAAATGAGCAACGTAACGAACTTGCAATTTTATTTATAAAATAATTTTCTGATGAAATTTCTCAAAATATTTAGTAATTCAAAATAATTCCTGGCAAAATTAGCGTTCGGTTTTGTAAGCGGGATACGTTTCACGAAGGACAGTCCAATGAATTCGTTGACTTCCGTGTCGGTTTATTATTGGTATTGTTATTTTACTAAGTGTTGTAAATTTTTTAGAGAAACAATAAAGCAGTGAAATCCCCGTTGAACGTTTCTCGATGGTTGTTCAGTATTATGTCATAGAGATGCTTATGTCCGTTTGTCTTTACCTTGCAAAATCTAGAATAATCTACCTTCTGAGACACCTATAGGTATATAGCCAAATGATGCTCTTGAAAAAGTTGAAACGTGAATGCTTGTTCAACACCGGTAACGCAATAGATAGATGTGTAGACATACATGACAGTGATATAACCATTAAAAAAAAACTCTTATTTAAAACTTCATTTATGTCAAAAAAAATTCAAAATTAAACGCCGCTATCCATGGCGCGGAGCAGCTTGTTTAATGAGCAAACGTCACTTACAAGTTTCTCCACTTTGTTATTGCTAAACATTTCTCAAGCTGATCTCATTAGTTCTTGTTCTGGAGAGCATTTCCGTGACTTTTTTAACCTGTTTAGCCGATTAAATAAATGTTACAACAAATGAACTTTTCCCTAGAAAAGTTTACTAAGACCTCCGGTTTCGCAGACAGGGTTTGTAACCACTAGAGGTCAATCCATATGTACATATAAATGGAACCCTACCTTTATTTAATAGAAATATTTAAATAGCTTGTGATTTTAATATATGGATGGGTATAAATATATGTCAAATACCGAATTATGTATTATATAAAAAATCAATGCCAATACGTGTGTAAGTGAATAGGCATTATTTAAGTTGCGGCATGTCCTTAAATATCTTAAAACCGGATAACATTAAAGTGAACACTAGAGAAGAGAAGTTTCAGCACTAATTGTTACCTGCATTACCTAATGTAACTGTCTTCAATGATATATTAGTATTATCAGAAGTTCACCTTTGATACATAAATATTAGCTTGATGAAATTTCCCATATTCATAATTAGATTTAATCTGTATTAACTTCCGTAATACACTTTTCTATATCAAATAACTAGTAATTTATACACATAAAGATGCAGAAATACTTAAATGATAATCTTTGTATTATTATATTTCTGTCTAGGTCTGAATTTCTATCATTTCTTTCCTTACAAACCAATACATTTTAGTTACCTCAAGTCAGTAAACATGTTTGTGAGATAAATCGGAAGTTACTCTGTGTAACAACAAGCGAAGGATATTTATTGTACAAAACTCTTGGTAAACATGAAGAAAACAGAAACAGTAAGAAAATATGACATGTTCTATTGTCGTAATATACTAAATAAATTGTCTTAGACTTCTTACAAATCTCACATATTGAATATAAAAAAAATCCAAATAACATAAGATAACCCAAAATATATACATTTATGTAGATTATTCAAAATACATAAGAAAAATTTATCTCTGTAATTTAAAAAAGCCTAAAGTACAATCAGTCTTTAAAAATGTAGGCTTAATTTGAAGAAACATTACATTTTACTCTGCCACGTACATATAAAGTCGAAAAATATGCCTACGAATTCCATGTTGGAAGTTAAAGAAAGCGGTGTAAGTTACCCATTAGAAGTTTAGAAATTAAAATGATCGCTCGTTTTTCAATAAAGGATCGAATGAAAGCCTTACCTGTATGTTTGTTAGAACTGAGTTAATAAAGGTATGGAGCGTAGTCTGGCCAGAACTGTTTCAATTATACACTGATCCATAAACGTCTTCATATAGATAAGTTACGTTATTGAAAAACGCTGACTACTTTCATGGGTCCCGTTTCAACAGCTCAAACAGCGCCAAGTGGTATAGAATATTCATTCAATCTGATAAAATTCGATTTTACGTTTCCTACGTAGCAGCAATAAGTTGGTACATTTGTATAATAGCTGCTGAACTCGGCTATGCATGGTCGGAAATGGACGATATTTCCCAACTTTATTCTATTACACGTCTTTGTCTAAAAAGAGCTTAGACTCGTATATAAACAGTAAATCAAAACGGTTAATACATTTCAAATAAAATATTGATTATGACGATTTACTATAAACGTAAGTACTTTTCTAATAACGAACATAATTATCATTTCCATGTTTTATAATTTATAGATTATTTTTTCATATAATTTTACTTTCATAATCTTTACTCTTACGTCTCGTTATCTCGATTATACTGCTATGAAAGTTTGAACATTTTGAATTGGGATCTACTAAAAACCATGTAAATTATGGCAGGTCGTGTAATAATCCATAACTGTAAGAAACGGGCAGGTTTTTAAAAACACTGACAATTTTATTCATATCTAGTGTGAAAGCTGAGCAGTGCCAAGTGCTACAAAATATTCATTCAATCGAATTACATTACATTTTATGTTCTCTACGTAGCAGCAATAAGTTGGTAAATTTCGCACGGACGTTGGTGAAACGGCTTATTCCATTAGACGGCTAAGTTCAACGGTTTCGCCTGGCACAGCCATACGCATTAAATCAAATATTGCCTACTGCTTTCGACTTGAGTAACATGTCCTAACTTTTTTAAAGGACATAATTTTTTTATAAAATGACAATAACAGCGTTCACTCGATCGTGATCAAGTTCGGTACAAAACTGAGGTTAACGCAATAAATGTATACGAAGAGTGTATCATGATAAAATTAAACCGATAAATATCGATTCGCACCGATTTTTTTCTATATGCCACGCATTGTGCCATGTTTTCCCAATTTTTTTAAAATTCAAAAACCATTGCAATAAAAACGCCTCACATAAAATATAACAGTTTTTAAATTTCTGTAATTTGTATAGTCAGGTACTGTGTATTATATTTTGAAGGTATTTTCACTTACCCCAAAAAAAAATTTTTTGTTTTATTTCAACACCTATAATTATATTTCGCTATCGTTTATCTAGCTTCAGGCTGATGTTAATTTTGGGTTTTCAGCAATTACGTACCTAAATTTTTCGTGTATGCGAGCCTAATGTTAGCCGCAACGAAATCAATTTACTAATATGATATTGTTACCTTACTAATATTATATTACCTACATTGATTTCCTAATACAACATAAACAATAATGAGCCGTGCGATCGACAAGTTAACTCGTCTATTAATAAACGTCACACGCATTGCGGCTCTAATATGTCAATTAATAGTTCTGTCCGTCCGTCACGATTCATTGGTAGCCTCGTTAGCGACTGATATTTGTCACTAAGCTGTCGGTGATTCCATGTAATTAAATGAGAATGATGCCACCGCAATATGATGGCCGTATATAACAAAGTACATTCAATAGCAAATACCGTATTTACAAATGGTTTAAGCAAAAAATCAAATAATTAGGGCTTCAGTTTTACATATGCATCAAAACACATGCAACCTTTTTCTATTTGAAACCACTTGTATATTAAAAACTGAAAGTGCACCTCATAAAACTACATAGAATGTGATGAAAAAATAATTTGAGAGTACTTTTATCAACTCGAAGGTGTAATTGAGTTTGTTTGAAACGGCCTTTGCACTAGAAGTCTTAACATACAAATTGAGTGTTAATTTAACAAATCATGCAGTTTTATTTAACTATTACTGTTAAGCGTACCCCTAAATTCAATGCTGACTCGCATCACATGTTGCACCCCGATGTGTCACCAACGCTCAGTGTACATTATACCTACCGTGTGCGTGATTGATGGGCGGTATATTAAATAAATCGTTTCGATATTACGTTTCAAAGATATCATTTTCTATTACAAAGTCAAGATTGATTGATTTGTATATAGCTGGAAAAAAGTCACGTCTTGTTCGTGTCACTCTTTTTAATAAACTGCGAAAATGTCACTTAATACCATCGCGTGTTGTACGCAGTAATATCGACCTCCCTCCTAGATAGCTAAGTAATCTAAGAAGTGTTTTAAACGTAAGTATACTAATAGAGTAATAGCCGAAAAACCAAATAAAGAACCAATTAATTTAAAAATATTTAGCCCACAATCCATAACAAAAAACGTGTCAGAAACCAACCCAATCTCCTAATTTTGTTGTACTTATTGAACATCTGACCCGTAATTTGTTTTAAAATTAATTGCATTTAAATTTATTAAGTACCTTAATCAATTGATGAGATATTATTTATACATCCCCTTTATCAGTGTGTTACAGAAAAAAAGTCATAATCAATCGATCCTTGTTAAGATCTAACAGGACAACC
>DWEM01000682.1:0-17460 GCA_018245935.1 Agara belti belti
ATTTCAGGCGTTCGAAGACGAGACTCGTCGCATTCGCGCCGACACCGCCTCGCTGCTGCAGCGCGCACGTTCTGTGGTCCCTCGCGCCAAGACCCTTGCTCCCCTTGACACGATCTATTCGTGAGTATTTACTCATTAGAATTACTCTTACATAAACCAAGCCCTGGATTGTTTTACATTATACATAATTTTTTTGACGCAGGCCGAGTTGATGCCGAGTAGAAATTAACGACTCTGACGAACTAATTACGGTTCTTTCTCATTCTGTGGGTAGTCAAGAGAATCAGACATTGAAAGCGTACACTTTTGCTTGTTTCGATCGCCGTGTTCAAGGCTAATTGGAGCTTGCCAGCCACCTGTTAACGGCAGGTCAAGTTTTTCTTGGCATCATCTGATGTAACCGTGCATAAATAGCTCATTGATGTGTCTATCAGACCGCCCTGGCACTGACATTGACGGCATCGTGCATCCGTCGATCGTTTGGCATGAATTGCGGCAGGCGAGTTCGTAAACAAACAGTAGCCATAGCAATGACAAGTTGAGAATGGTAAAGTTTCGGCTCGGACGTGTCCGCCGGAGTTCGGCGGAGATATTTCCAGCGTGGGTGTCGATTACCCAGCCAAAAGTACTCAGAGTTCCGTTACGTTGCGCTGACCAACGATTTAATTTTAGCCTGGTTAAATGCCAGCCAATGTTTGCCGTGTTATTCGAATAAATGTTTTTTATGGTTTGTTTTCATTCGAAATATCCTCGCGCTGTTTATAAGCATCATATAGGATAATTTGCAAATGCAAAACCCACTGTTATATTAGTAGCGTGCGGGCAGTGACGTTAAAACATTTGCTATTTTACAAACGGATGTTCGTCATGTTTACACTAAATAATTTAATTGGGAAACATGATTCTGCGTCATTCCATGTTTGTTTTTTTCAGACTTAGATCCATTGGAGCAGCAAATTTCCTGTGCATTGTTTCTCCCGGCCATCGTGTTATTGGACTAGCTCTATCTAGAATGCCGTTTACACATCGCATACTAACTCAGCTCCCTCAGACCATCTGCACACTCCGACCATATTTGTCAAACGTCTACGTCCACTTAGATGAAACAAAACATGACGGTCTGGCGATTATATATGCTGTTGTTCAAATGATCGTTCGTCAATGCACTTCTTTTCGCGTTTTCAGTTATTCCTACGGAGAGCCAGTGCCGTACCGA
The DNA here is from genome assembly GCA_018245935.1 of Agara belti belti. Taxonomy (NCBI): domain Eukaryota; kingdom Metazoa; phylum Arthropoda; class Insecta; order Lepidoptera; family Hesperiidae; genus Agara; species Agara belti. The sequence goes on from DWEM01000682.1 coordinate 1,217, forward strand.
TTCAGTAATGACGCGTACGTGGCCAGGCTGCTTCTGCCTCTCCGTCCGTCATCTGTGTCCGACCACATAAAAAGCCTGTCCTATTACTCCGAACCCATCAAGAAGTTAACAGGTATTCCAAAGGGCGGTCCGAGTTAATGACTATAACAATAACAATGATATTGATTAATATTCTGACGTCAGACCCTTCCTGTGACATGGAGCCTGACTAACAGCTAGATCCGGTGTGTCCCTCGTGTTAACCTTGGGGTGTTTCGCCAGGACGCGGCCACCTCGCGTGCGTGCACTACTCCGGTAACAAGGCCTTCTCCAATCGCAGGCCTCTCTACAAGGAACTTAGCATCAGGGACGACGTGAAGCTCCTATCGTTTTACGCGAAGAACAGGCTCGCGGCCGCCGGGCTGGCCGTCGAGAAGGCCGCAGGTATCGAGAAACAGTGGCAACGCTCTAGCGCTCGCTTCCCCTCCGCATAATTTATTAAATGACGTCAGTTAAACGCCGCGCTAGTGACAACCTCGTCCATTCTCCGTCATCCGACTCTGTTTTTAGTTTCGCATATCGCTGTTAAACTCGTGCGGGAATATTGTCTTTTTAAACTTTTAAAATTGTAAAGTAACTGGTATACTACAATTAGCACCTATCAAAGGAATCTCAGATTACTGCATAACAAATTTCAGATTCAGTGGATATAGGTAATAAATATTTTTTAACGTAAATTCTTTCCAAAATTGAAACTCTTGTAGTTCTTACAAAATCACTGTCGTTGGAGTAATTCAAATCTAATTGCATCGATTATCCTACCACTATTGCTTTCCTGGCGTACCTTTGTCGTTCGTAAAATGAAAACCTCGATATAACCCTTAGGTGCGTTGACAGTTAATTTCGCGCTCAAAGACCGTGGCGAGGTTCGATCTCCCCGTGGCAAGTAATAAAATCGGCTTTCGCTCCGACCCCGTCGGCGTATAAACGAGCAGCTCTAAAACGGAGTATAAACGTGTCTAACCCTGGGTGTGGTGTCTCTTGCAGCGGGCGACGCGCCGCAACAGCCGACGGCGGCGCAGTGCGCGTAGCTCCGCCGGCCGGCGCGGGCTCCGGTCCGACCGGCGCCCGCGCCGCGCCCTCGCGCTCTCTGATCTCGGTATAACGCTCTCCGACTAACCGATATCATATCATTATAAATAAATATATTTTTGAACCACTTTACCCCGAATCGAACACTATTTTATTATTATTATTATTATATTTACAACGAACGAATGATACACACGATGTCTAGTCGAAGACGCGATAGCGCGGTGCGTTCGCCGCGCGCTGACGGCGATCGAGATATCTCGTGTTCACTTAACAGAACTGATTTTGTTTAACAATAAAATTATTTTTACCACAGTTTTAGTTGTTTTAATCAGTATGCATGGTAGAACCCCGAGTCACGCTTAGAATATCCAGGCTTTCTAACGCTTCGCCTTCTCGACTAAAATTATAAACAATTTGTAACATTATACTTACTTACAGTTAATTGTACCTCGGTGAAAACACTTAATGTTTAGATGTATTATAATATTTTTGTAATGAAATAATCTAAGCTTAAGTTGAGTGATAATTATGTTAAATTATTTTGAGGAAATATTTACATTTAAACTTAACGGATTACCAACGTTTTAGATATAGAGAAGCATCTGAGAAGAGAAGTATTCGTAATACTTTTCTGGAGTAGGCCTACTAAGGTAAATTCTACGGACACTGACGTTCACAGAACTATGTAAGAGATCATTAGAAATTCTCAATATAAAAAATCACGAACAGCATGAAACCATTTCACTGGAGTAGTTCAATTATTTATTGCTCTTACACGTGCACACGGCCAAGACACGCAGCTTCCACACGCTTAACAAGAATATGACTGGAAAAATAGCGGAATGCTCATTCGGCTTCACAATCGAGCTTAGGACATAGCCAATAACATTCATATGAGAGGGCAACGACTTCATAAGCGGTGAGCTGCTGCGTCGCTAACTGTTACCCATCAATGACCGTTTGATGAATTGTCGAAATCCCCATCTCTCCCATCTTGTATAGACGTTTGCTAACTTTACGTCAATGATCATTGGTACTACGCGACCGTTTCATTGGCCGCGGTGCAGTGAAACTACTGCCGTGGAGACCCAGCCGCAAGTTCCAGACGCCGGAGCTGATGGAAGACCCGGCCTTGGAATTGAAGGCCGCGAAGGCGGAGCGCGCGGCGCGGTTCCGCGCTACTACTGCGGAGCCCGTCCTGGCTCCAGCGGCGGATTTGGCTGAAATCAAAAAGAAGCGACAGGCTGAGGCTCGTGCTGCGGAAGAGAGGTGATTGTTGTCAAGATTAAAAATACTTTTCACTTTAGTTTCTATATGTATATTACTTAAAACTGGCAGAATAACCTTTGAATCTGTAAATAAAGATCTTTTATTAGAGAGAAAACCTGATGATATTTAAAAAAAAATACTTTATGCCCTTCTTATTGCTCTTAATATTACTAAATATTGTCTATTACAGGGCTTTAAAAGAAGAAGCTAAACGTGAAGCTGAACGCAAGGCTCAGGTAAACATTAATACATGGAATACAAATAAATAAAATATTTTTTATTTACGTGTAATCAGTAAGTAACAAATAATTTCTTTACTAGGCTGAACGTGAAGCTGCAGAAAAAAAAAGAGCCGAAGAAGAAGCACGCGTAGCCGAGGCGGCTAAGCGGAAGGCCGAAGAAGAAGCTAGAAAAGCTGAAGAGGAAGCTAGAAAAGCTGAAGAAGAATCGAAGAAAGCTGAAGAAGCTAGACTTGCGGAAGAAGCTCGCAAAGCTGAAGAAGCCCGGCTAGCCGAAGAGGCAAGATTGGCAGAAGAGGCGCGACTCGCAGAAGAAGCCCGATTGGCTGAAGAAGCGAGGTTAGCTGAAGAGGCTAGACTAGAAGAAGAAGCTAGATTGGCTGAAGAAGCTAGATTGGCCGAAGAAGCAAGATTAGCTGAAGAAACAAAACTGGCTGAAGAGGCCCGTTTGGAAGAAGAGAGGATTGCAGAACAAAGACGGCAGGAGGAACTCGCCAGATTAGAAGAGTTAGAAAGGCAAGCCCAGGAAGAGCGTGAAGATGAATTAGCACGACAGGTAAGAAAAATTGGCAGCAATAATTTGAAATAAGTGAATACAAGAAGTAACCAACTAGTTTTATAGTTATTGTGTTATCCGTCTAGTACTCTTATTGCAGTAACAAAAGTTATACCTATGCATAACGCTACAGCCGAGTGAACTGCAAAAAATAACCTTTTCAAATTATTATGTACAGGCTGCTGAATTAGCTGAGATCGCCAGGCAAGAGTCGGAACTGGCCGCTGCTCGTCTTGAAGAACTCTCCCATAGTGGTTCTGCTGGCGACAACATTGCCGATGTTGAATCTAGGCAAGTTTCCAGAACATATGGCATATTTCCTATTAGCTTCATGAAGTTCCACAGTTACTTCATAAAGCGGTGCTTAATCTTGGTAAATATTAATAGACAAAAGAACGCGTGCGTATGCTTCAGAAAGATGATTTCGAATTTATTCGATCATTGAGCTATTTTAATCTGTTCAGTTTGGCTTTAGACCAATATTTTAGTTGTTTCTTAAAATATTTGACATATAACTATGTCTAGGTGTAGTATTATATTTGACATCACACAGTCGACCCTCCTTTTAAAAATTATCTGCATATGTTTAATAGGTCTGTGGTCATCATATTATACGATCGAATGGCCAAGTGCCAGTCGCCGCATAATATTTATTGTTATTATTATGAATTACAGCGAAACACCAGCGGACGAAGCGGAACCTATTGTAGAAGAACCAGAGAGCCCACAGGTTGACGCTCAAGAACCTGAAGGTGTCGATGACGTCAGTGACGATGAGCAAGCGGAACCGGACGTAACAGATGAAGAATAAAACAATTGAAACTCTGAAAAAGTTGAACATATTTTTATAGTAATGCATTTTCTTTTTGATGTTTTAAATAGGTGTTTCGGGTTTAACTATTCGTGATTCGCGCGATTAAACACGTGAATGATGCAATAGATTTTCGGTGGTTTTCGTTGTTTTATCTATCTTCCTTTTACTTTCATTTGCGTAATTCAATTACGTAAGAACGAGAGAATGGGTGTACTTTACTAAAAAAACTTTACCACCATTAACATTGTTAATTATATCATGTTTAATATTAAGTTTTCAATAATGTTATATTTTGTTAAATTTAACAATAAAAAGACAAATTAACAAAACGCATTTGGTACTTATTTCTAAGATCACCTCAATCTCAAACTCAAGTTGCATCTTACGATTCCTAAAGAAAATCCTCTCAAAAGACTGCGGACCGTACTCAGATTTAAATGATACTATATTGTTACTGTCCTCATTCATAAATGTTTAATTTTCTTGATGTCAAATAAATTATTGTAATTCAAGGGCAAAAATTATTGGCCAACCAAATAATTGTAGTCCTTCCAATGAAACTAAGTAAATGATGAAAAGCAGGCTTCAGAGGTATAAAACTTTTCTTCATCAAGATCAGTTAAATTAATCATCAGCACTCCTAGATAAATAAGATTCTAGAGAAGGGTCTGAATCAATTACATCCACAATAAAACTATCTATCTATTTTATTGTCAATAAACTTTGCTATAAACATTACCTTCGAGTTTTTTAAAATAGTGTAGGTATGCAATTTTGGTATACCATCATAAAATATATTTTTAACGCCATCATGAACAAATTTTTTAAATTCTTCAAATTTGAAAGTTATTTTTCATTTAGATCAGATTAAAATAAGTAGTGATTTGTCTCCTAATAATCAATTCAATTACCTTACTTTTGTGAGATTGACAATAAAACTCAAATAATAATAATTTTTTTTATAATAACAGCATGTTATATAAAGAATATTGTATACTTATGTTAGCTAATGTTATAAATCCATTTTGACCATATCATCGGTTGTTTTCGCCACTTCTTCTTTCGTTACCTTCTTCTCCGGTCTCTTCACTGGTGTCTTCTCTTGTTTTTTTTCAGGTTTGTTTGTTTGTTTTTCAGGATTTTTTTTTATTTCCACTAGCTGCTTGTCTATGGCTGCTACTTTTTGTTTGATCTGTGAAGTAACATTAGTTACAGTTTTTACTATATTTGAATTACTATAACAGACATTATATTTATTTTTTAAGAAAATGTGAAACATCACAGTGACCTAAAAACATCAGATATATTAATATGTCATTGGTTATATAGAACCGGTTGCTACACTTTTTATGTTAATTTTGTAACATCATAAAATTGTAATGGACTGAAATATTAAATACCAAAGGCTGCAACCCTTTTAACGTCCCACTGCTCATCTCAGATCGCTCCTACAATAGAGGGAGGAGTAGTGTGTATTTTAAGGCATGCAATGAGGTTTAATGATTTTTATTTATAGTATCTGGAACTGACTGCTTAACATGCCTTCCTATATACTCATCCTCTGTAAAAAAAATGCGAAGCAAATGGTTCTTTCTTTCTTCTTTTTTCCAAAACATGAAAACTCTTGTGAAAATTTGCCACAGCATGGCCACTCAATGCCACTTAACTTTACTAGTGTCTTGAGATCTGTATCATATAAAAATTGTTGCTGATCTGTGAATCACACACATAGAAAACTTTCATATTCATAAAATCCCTGTTAAATCAAGTAACATTCGATCAATCGACTATGAAAAAGAAGCAGAATCATAGTTATTTAACAGACTTACATTTTTCAACCCTAAATTGACTGCTTTCGCTTTGGTTTTCTTCAAACTTTTAGCCCCGACTACTTTAAAAACATTAGCCTTAGTGCCCTTTTTCTTCTTGTCTTTACCCATTTCTAGAAAATTATACACGAATTATTTTATAAATAAAATTATATACTGCGTACTGCGTATAACCTATAATGAGAAAAATGATTGACAATTTACTCGATTTCGTTTTTAATAGGACGTGTTAAGAGTCAAAATAGTAAGGACTACAAATGACATTAGTTATGATAGTAGCAATGTCGATGAGCAAGATGTCAAGTTGTTTTTTTATGTTTTAACTCCAGCTTGTATGACGTTCAGCCGGTTAGATCTAACGCATAATCCGTAATTTAACGTTAACAAATATAAAAACATATAACCAAATTTGTTTAATAGCTTATTTTGTTAATTCAGTATGGCAATCCATTATTAAACTTCGAACAAAACAATCCAATATTGGTTAAAAGAAAGTGATGGAATACTGGTTAAAATACTTTTTGTTTGTTTTATGTTTACTATACACTGAGTATATTGTTCCAATTGCTAATTGTCTGCTAATGCTGCGTTATTAAATTTAGATGCTGGCAGCCCTGTTCTTCAAATTCAACCCCCATCCCTATATCCACACAAAGATAATTGCTTATCTATCCACTACATCATACATACATATACATACGAAGGTTTCTCAACCCAACCCTTTCTTGTATACAGAGCTTATCGCCAGATACACCTGTTATCTCTATCTCTTCAGTATAGAATAGTCTGTGTACTGAAAGTACATAAACCCTAATAACAGTACATACCTGCTTAACTAGTGTCTACAAAGACAATTTTTATTATAGTGTTTACAAACAGTTTGAAATTAAAACGCCGAATACTTGATATAATCAAGTATTGTTTATTTGTGGACTACGTTGAATAAACGCCGTCAAAATTACTTACTATTCGAAGTACAACGGGAATTGTTCCGGCATGGGTAAGGTGAGCGAAATGAACGAATCGTATATATACTAAAATTTCCATACTGGTCAAACTTGATAAGATAATGCTAGTCGTAAACAGCCATCCGATTCGATATTTCCAGTCGCAGTATTATAAGAATAATTCTCTAATCTATTTGAAATCCTTGCTCGACGGTTTTTAATTGACTTTATTACATTTTACCATTTAAGAACTTATTAAAAATATGGGTGATACAATTGAAGAAAAGGTAAGTACATTTCTTAAGAAATACGATAAAAAATTGAATTTTGTCCGTACATAAAAGTTAATAATCAAATTTAGTACTAAAACGTTTTAATTTATTTGAAATAGGTAAAAAATGTAATAAACATGGTAGATGTCCATTGCGTTTACGCCAGTATTGTAAAAAAAAATTTTTTATTTCCAGCCGGTATTATACTCCTACTGGCGAAGCTCGTGCTCCTGGCGAGTGAGGATAGCTCTCAACCTCAAAGAGATACCGTATGACATCAAAGCTGTCAGCCTCATAAAGGGCGGCGGGGAACAGCACTGCAATGAATACCGGGAGGTCAATCCTATGGAGCAGGTCCCTTCACTCTGCATCGGTAATTAGTTTTGTGTTACATCAATTTTATATTCTCCTTTTCTTTCAACCTTTATATTGTTTGATATCTGGACACATTCTCCTCTCATAATGTGAAGGTTTAAGACCAAGTTACAGATTGTCAGACTTCACACATTTTAACAAAATTACAGCTTATTTTTCCATCACTGTTATAGCGAGTGAAATTTAATTTGTATTTTACAAAAAACATAACTTTGTTGAGACAGAGGTATTTGAACCCACACACTCCCGTGTGAGTGACTGAAATTCTAACCACTAATCTATCACTACACATCAATTAACTGTGAATTAACTTTGAGTTGATAAACTTTAAGTTTTTGTCAGAACCTTGCATTTTGTTATTTAACAGAGTGTAGCAAAAAATACATAGTCTTTTTATATCTTCATTCACTATCTAATGTTCTAAAATTGGACTAAAATGATTGCAGATGGCCATACATTTATTGAATCTCTAAGCATCATGCATTACTTGGAAGAAACAAGACCTCAACGGCCCTTAATGCCGCAAGATTGCTATAAACGGGCTAAAGTTCGTGAAATTTGTGAGGTAAGAATTAAAGAAACATTTGATGTGGTATACGCAGGGATCTATCCAATGGATAGTGACAGATTACAATCTATTTATATAATACTTAAAGTGTTATGCGTGGCTTAAGTGTAGACTCACTAACAAGCATAGACTCCTCTGAACTGGACAAATTATTCCATCAAATTCCTATTCAAATCCTGTTTTTCTCCATATGTATAACTTATATTAAAAAAATACTGAATAGACACTTATATGTTTTTTCTGCGAAATTTGGACATCACACATCAGAATGGTTTAGTTATTTTCATTCTAACAACACAAGTCCAATAGCAGAACAATAAAAGCATAGTTATAGTTGAAGATGATAATGATAAAAAGATTGGATGCTGGCTCAGGCAGTGCTTTCATGTATCTTACTGAATGCATATAATTTTTTAAATCTGTTTAGTAGTTCCATAGAGTAGCATGTTCAAACAAATAATGTCTTCAGCTTTGTATATTAATAGGATTTCTATTGCAGTTTAAAAATAGCACACCAGTTTCATGTCAACAAGTTTTAGATAGGAGTGGCCTTGGATTGACTTGTTCTGTGACGTTTAATAATATCTATCATTTTATTGTATCTATATCTATATTATTATATGTATCAATATATCTAATGTATCTTATAGCATTTATATAATATCTTGCAGACTGAGAACTGGGAAATGTAATTATGTATTTTATCTGAATATTGTAGCTACTACTAGCAATATAATTGACTCATAATGATGAAATCTATCGGCCAGTCAGGTTGCCATTTTACCAATACAGTGAGATACATAGAGAAAAATATAAATAAATATTCTATCTATTAACTGTATATAATTTTTTTATCCATTAATTACAGGTTATAACATCAGGGATTCAACCTCTGCAGAACCTAATAGTGCTGATCTACGTGGGGGAGGAGAAGAAGAAAGAGTGGGCGCAGCACTGGATCATGAGGGGCTTTAGAGCCGTGGAGAAGCTCCTCTCTGGCTGTGCCGGGAAGTACTGTGTGGGTGACGAGATCACACTGGCCGACTGTTGCTTGGTACCACAAGTCTTCAATGCGAGAAGGTCAGTCAGATTGTATATAATGAGTTTCAGCACCATAGAGAGATTTTCCATATGATAAATATTTGACCAGATAATCTCTTATGTCTATTTTTCAGATGAAGTAAAATATTAGCAGTAATTTTTAGCATTTATATGTATATGTTTTACTTACTTTATGATTTACCCTAAAAATACAATGTACCTTTTCATGTAAATTTTGCTTTATTTTTAAGAATTTTTTATACTTTGTAACAAAAAATTATATATTTTATTTATTGTAATATTTTATGCACGGTACTGGCAACACATGTGTACTATATTGTGTTAGAAATGTGTACTTTTTGGGAATAATAATAATAATTTTTTTTTCGACCCTTGCCCAGCTTGGTAGTCTAACGCCTAAAACTCTCTTACTACAACCTATATCCAGCGGTGGACCAACAAATTATTATTTATCATGTAACAAATGGTAATCCACAATATTCAGCATACACGAATTACTTGACTATAAATAAATTCATATATGTCTGTCTTTTATTTTCCTTTCAGGTTCCACGTAGATCTTCGCCCTTTCCCGATAATCCTGCGCATAGACCGCGAGCTGGAGAACCACCCGGCCTTCCGCGCCGCCCACCCCTCCTCGCAGCCCGACTGCCCGCAAGAGGTCGCCAAATAAGTCCACGTGCCAACAGACATTGAAGCGACAAGTTAGACTGTTTACACATTACTCGATAATGTCGTTGCTTATTATCGGAATCAAATTAGCTTGCAACTTACGCAATTACGTTGCAAGTTCGCAAGGAAATCAAATCCGTCACTAATAAGGGAAACCATTGGGAATCCTTGTTCTATCCGACTTATCTGTAACTCGTGATCTATCTTTGTTGTACGGCCAGTAATATTTTACTTGCAAATATTATTAAGATTATAAATCCATTAAGACATTGGTTATTTAACGCCTTTTGTTTTCACAATGTTTAATTTTATTCTCAACCTTTGCTATGTTTTCATTACTCTTTAATAAGAATTGTTATAACCTTTCATATAAAAATGTAGGCGGGTGCACAGCGCCATCTAGTTTACGTATTGGGAAACTGTGAACTATGGTGTCGGTGCTATCGTTCTGCCGTTCCTGACGCCAACGTACATTTTTAATGCTTAATACACATTATTTGAAAGTAATTACGTTAATTCTTTGACATACTTTTATAGACAGATTTTTTTAACATTTCATATATTACACGATGTGTTTGTATGTTCATCTGTTGTATCCATAAGAGTAGTCTAATTAATATCGATTTTCGACTTGCGCTAACACTATTATATCGAATAATGTGTAAACTTTAACTCACTTCGATTTTAGTTTAAAGAAGAATGAGTAAAGAACCAAGTGTAGCTAAACATACAATGTGTAAGTACATTAAATAAATAACATTAATTGCTTATAGTTGACATAGTTTCTTCGATTTGATAATTTTTATTGTGGCAATGTAAAACTGTTGTAGTCCCACCGCTGGGCATAGATCTTTCCCACATCTGTGGCTGGCCTGGAAACAACACCACGTCGCTCCAGTGTAGATTGGATTCTGTTTTAGTATCCATCATGAAATTGGCTTTATACTTTAGGCAATTCTTGTTTTTGGAACTCCATGAAATTTATGTTAATAGTTTTGTTAGGTGTTTAAATATTAATGTAACTTTTAAGACGTTCTTTGAGATTAGTCGTTACGATATGTCGCAATGTTATCGCGTGCTAATTATAGCATCTTACGTTATTATAAGGATTTTTTTTATATATTTTGAGGAATTCTTTTGCGTAACACGGGAATTTTGTTGATATTGAATGAAGCATTTATTATGCTGTGTGAGTTTTTTTTTTTATAATATGACTAATTTGATTACCTAATTAGAGTTTTTTTGCAATGAGGATTTTTTGACATGCTATGATATTTTTTTTATATCCTATGAAGTCATTACAAGCGCTTAATTTAAATTCTTTGCATTCCAGTGACATTATATTTCTTTACCAGTTAAAATACTCCTATGAATATCACAAATGTAATTGTTAGGCGGGAAATAGAAAGCTTAGCTTTTTATATATAACAATTGAATGTTTAGTTTCATCTGTATAACACTAGTTAATCTTTAATAAGCATTGAAATAAAATTCAAGTCCATTTATTTATTTTATTAATTTTCATATAGTTTTTTTTAACGCCATGTATCTCTAAAGTTTTAGAAATGAATTTGTGTGGTTAATATTTTATTTTGATTTTATTGAAATTTTTTGTTAGCACAAATTTAAATACTCTATATTTAGTCACTCGTATTTTAATAATACAATTTTAATTATTTTCTACCTTAAGCTTCAACTGCATAAAGGTATATTACTATTGGTTTTAGTAAATTTTACATGATTTTTGTAAAATGATTTGTTGGAAAAAAAAAATTAAATTGAATATGTTATTTAAATTATAAATTAGAATAACGTTTAGGAATCTTATTGTTATATTAAAGTCTTGGTATAGTTTTATTGTTGAATGTATTTTTTTAATATTGAGTGCCATTCCATTACTTGTATGTGTTATTAAATTTTTGGGTATTGTACTTATCTTTATTTACAAAAAAATATATGTTTCATGTTTTATGAATAAAGAAAATTGTATTATTGATGCCCTATTATTGATTCATTAATGCCCTAATTTTTTTTAACTCAAGTGAGTGTAAGCTTAAGTATGGTTGGCTTGGCGTCAAGACCGGATCGCTGGTCCAGTGGTAACAAGTACTTACTGATCCAGAGGCTGTGAGTTTGATTCCCACCCAAGACAAACATTTTTGTGTTGAGGGTTTGTTTTGTGTAGGGGTGTATATTGATTTAAATGAGTATTGTGTTTCGATATATATTCTTAAAGTCGTTCTAATCAGCTTTCTATTTGCTAAGGGTTCAGACATATTATATACTATCAATTTATATATATGAAGGAGTGATGAATGTAGAAGTGTATGTAAGGTTTGCAAGGATGTAGATATTTGGCAATCCGTGTTTCCTACCTGCCCCGTTAGGGAATATATAAAGTGGTATATATCAACTTTAATTCATTTATACTTGTGTAATGAATGTGTTTAATTGAATTTTTTCTCTAACGGTAATATTTGAGCTTTCCGTAGAAAAAACAGTAGCTGCAAAAGAAAATTGCCTTGGATATTTGAGTCGAATGGGATATGAAATTTGAATTAATGTACTTTTATTAAAAACATTAATTTATATACAGAAAGATAGTTTTAAACACATCTGTACCAACAACCTAAAAAGCTTGTCAACGTGACAGTTATTCTTATAACGGTGTTGCTATAAGCTACATTTTACCGTACTGGGTGGGTCCCAAATATTATTTTGTTACTAAAAATGTTTCATACTTTTTATGATAATTACATAAAATATAATATACACAGATGATGAATAATAGCTTTAAATATGTTAACAAAGTTGACATCATCGATAATAAATTAATTTAAATATGTTTCTAATTACTAATTGGAATTCTTTCAACGTTCCGTTATTGAGCAAGGATCTTCGTGAGGTTTTCTCTACTATTAGAATTAAAAGATAATTATTTGAACAGAATGCATGCTAATCACATAATGCTTAATGATAATAATGCACTAAAGAACTGAATAAATATTAGCGTTAATTCTTAATGTATATTATTAACGAACGCCGCTATACTTGAACAATATGATCTGCTATTGTATCAATAGACTATATTTTTAAAATTATAAGTAAAAGTCATTGATATGTAGCTCTTTTCACTTGACACATAATATTGGTAAATTAAAAAATGAATGTGGCAACACCTACGTATTATCCGTCAAATGTATCGAACGCCTCTTCGTTGCGCTGCGAATGATAATCCCAGCGCGATATGAAGCTGTACTGAGCTGAGTATCGTTGTATTTGCGTCGGGTCGGTATCGTTATCGTGTTACGGCACCAAAAAAAAAAATGAATTCAGTGTTATGTTTAGTGATGAAATAACAATGAGACTCGAAACCGTCCTTAGTGCAGTGCAGTGAAGTTGTGACCAGTGTGATCGGGTGCCGATTTAAAAATGACCGAGAAAAATAAATCCGAAAAGATGACTAATGCATCGAAACCTGTTCCCATGAAACTTTTTGCCGCCTGGGAAGTGGACAGGACGCCTTCCAACTGCATCCCAAGGTGAGATCGGTGGTCGCTTCGTGTTCGTTCATTGTTGTAACGCTGTGTTTAAGTTAGGAATTTGTCGTGATTTCGCTTCGGTTTCGCGTGTATACGCGTGGTGGGCTCGATGTAATGCTGCCTGTATTATTCATTGTTTTTACATACGGATCGTTTTATTGGAAATGTTTTTTACCAAATTTACTTGACATTACTTCCGATCAGAACACTTACCGGTCGCCGGCATCGTTGAAAGTATCGCTTACATTAGTTACGGAGTGTCGTGTTTCTACATTCTTACCACGTAATGTGAATAGTTCGTAATGTGCATAATCTAAATAACTCGTGCATTGACACACACATGTATGTGTAAAAATATTGTTATTCAAAACAAAAGAGCCTTAACGACCTGTTTTTGAATTATCGCGAGGGCTATCTTTATTATTTACACTTAAATACTTACAGTGATTGTTATATTATGTATTGTCCATTTAGATATCTATTCACACTTAAAGTGATGTGCTAATGAACTCTTTAATGATATAACGTCTGCTAATTATTATTTGTTATTGTTATAGTAATGAAACAAACTTTTGTTTTGACATAACAACTGGAATTGTAAATTGGTATTTAAAAAAACAATCAAAAAGGTCAGTAAACCATTTCAATAGTGTTCTCATATGTACACTTTGTCAGTGCATAGATAATTTATATAGGATTTTTTTTTTATTTCAGACCAGCCAATGTCATATTTATGTTTCTACCAATTTACACTTCAATTAAATAAATGAAGTAAGAAAAAAGGTTTCTTTGAAACATTTCAACAATCAAAAATAAGTAAATATTTGCAGTTATGTAAATTATAACCAAATTATAATAAAAAATTTGTAAAAATATTTTAACAATAAATGACATGCATCCTTATGTAATCCAACACTCTTTACCAGACACCTAATAAATTTTATATTCAAACAATGAAAAAATACTTATGTTCACAACACACTGTTCTAGGTGGGAATGCAACCCTCGCTAGCATATCAATGGTCACTAATATCTAGGCCAGGTAAATGAATTAAATAAATCTGAACCGACTCTGTTATTTATTAGTACATAATTAATATTAGACTGTACACTTTATCCTTGTGCTAATAAAACACATGTTTTTAAAAACATCCTTCATTCTGTAATTTTTGCAGAAATGACAAGCTTAGGTGCTTACAATATATGAACAATATTATTAAAATGGTCTATTAAGAATAAACTAATCATTTTTAATTCCAACTAGATGTACTCATTACTATTTAAGCGGAAAATTAATCGTGAGAAAGGATACAATGTGTAACCTGTAATTTTAAATTTTCATGAGAGTAGCGTCAATCAATGGGAGGATACATAAAAGTTTGTTGCACTTGCCATTGTTGAACATAAGTTATGTAGTATATGAAGATAATATTAAATTGAGTTGGAATATTTCTTTTAAAGGCAGTACTATTGTTCCCTGGATTAGGAGAAATGTGATTTTTTCACAAAAAAAAAATAGCCTAGAGAGTGTCTAGCCTTTCAACTATCTCCATACCAAAAATCACATTGATCTTTTGCTTCCTTTTGACACGAGAGACCGACAAACAAACAGTCAAACGAACACTTTCACATTTATAATATCAAGTATGGATAACAAAAGTACCACCGATAAATATCTGCAATTAACCTTAAAAATTTGACTGTAGGAATGATACTGTTAGTTTGAATTAGTCCAGTAATTAATGGATGATCATAAGAATATTAGTTAGCATTTCATCAGTAACAAGACTGCTTTAATAGGATTTTTATGTATTTATTATGTCTATATTAGTATTAGTACTCGTAGTATGGCAGCCTAGTGGTTTGAAATTCAGCCTCCCACTCCCGGGGGTCTTGGTTTCATCCTGGCATGCGCTTGTCTTGTTATGTGCGTTTTATAACTAAAAAAAAAAAAACGTAACATCACGTCTGTATTCCCCGAAGGGGTAGGCAGAGGAGTGTAGTATACCCCCACAACTAAATTTTAAATATCACTTGCTATAACAGTGATGTAAAACATCGTGAGTAAACTAGCACTGGATCCAGCACTGTGCATGTGCATCCAGCTCTGGACTAAGAAATGGCAGTGGACTAATAGTGCTACCGCGATAGCCGCCTAGAAGCATCTTATTAGAATACGTGGGACCGCACGCTAAGAGTTGCGCCGGACCTTGAAGCGAGCTACCAATCCTGAACTGGCAACCGGCACCATTCCTGCAAGACTGGAACAACGAGGAAGAAGAACATACTTTGATACGCGTATTTATTCTTCGTTTAAATAATCCTAGCTTACGACTTCGTCCCGCCCCCGCCCCCGCGATCCCCTTTGGAGGTAGAATTTCGTAAAATGCGCTTTTAGGTCACCTCAACGTATCAAAAAAGATATAACCTCATAAAACTTAACCAAATAAAAACCTCTTATATATATAGATAATATTGTGAACTGCGAATCGGACGTATTTAAGTTGATAGTTTTATTGTGACGTGTTTCGGATCGGGAAGCCTTGCGGAGGTAAAGCGATTTGCGCCGCCCTCTAACCGCCTTGATTCTTCATTTACGTACTATTAATTTAATCTCGTACATATATGTCTATTTCTTGTTATTCACTTTCAACCTATAACAATATATCTCGACGTTTTTGAGGATAAGGCGCTCGGTGCTTTTTGCATACCCCTTTAATATGTATTTCTATTGTTTACAATTCAAATTTGGACCTATTCTTATTGTATTGCTTTATCGATCACTTTTCATTGTCAAGTCTTACAATAAAGTCGTGCAAATTTATCTGGCTATTTAACAAAATCCATCCCGCAATCCCTCGCCGTCGTCCACAGGCTGTGCGTAGGACATTGCGTTAGTCAGTCGGTCGCTCACCATCCTCTTTTATAGCCACGCACGCACCACTAGGTTGGCGGGATCTGGTTAATTGGTAACATCGATTTCCATACGGTGATCATTCCATGATTAAAAACCCCTATGTAATTC
>DWEM01000683.1:0-17455 GCA_018245935.1 Agara belti belti
GTTTTTGGCACAGTAGGTGAATTCTCAGGGATGTCAATTTCAATGTGAAATTGTACTGTTCATTAATGTTCCTCTAAATTTTGTGGATATTTTATTTTCAGTATCGTCGAGTACAATTTACTTCATGATAATTAGCCGTAATACATAAACAAACATATTATGTGCTATTCAAAGAATCATTTTATATGAACTTAATTAAAATTTTACTATCAATGTTAATAATTACAATGGTAACTCACTCACAGAACAGCTGAATAGACATCTGATCACACAATACACAGTGATACATATAAAGAGCCAAATTTCAATATAAATATAACCAATACCCACATTAGTTTCACAGAAATGAGCCCGTCTGTTTACTAATAAAACCTTATAAATAATTTAATATACATGTACAATTTCAACTTCATATTCCATTTAAATCGTTAACACAGAAATATTTTTAATGTGTAAATCTGATGTCTACTGATGTAGTTCCCTCGTACACACAGTTACCAATGTGGTTGGTGCATTTAGTATCTTGTGATACAAAAATTACATAATTAAGTATTTTATACATTCTTCAACACAAACTTAAATTTCTAAATATATTCTAACAAATAAATAACATTATAAAATCACTTCTGCTAAATACTGACATCCAACTCAAAATGAATTTATTTTGATCGTGAACCAATTGTGCTTGTTTCGGTTATGTAGATGTGACACCTTTTCTAGCTACAAGGAGGTTAAGGACTGGATGTTTTTTAATATAACTTACTGCCTTTTTGTGTGTCACCATTGTGAAGTCATATCCGTTACACTGCAAGATTTTGTCGTGCATCCTAAGCCCCGATTTAGCAGCTGGACTACCTTCGTGTACCTCTGTTACATAAATACCCTGTGCAGAACAAAAAAGTTTTCGTATTATTTAAACTAAAAGGATATGATCGCAACTAGCAACATTAAAAAATTATCCGTGTAAAAATCACACAATAAATGAACACTTACATTGTCAGTATAACCCTGGGGGCTCTTACGAAAATCTTGGTCAATTCCACCGCCTATTTTAAAACCACATTTCATTACTTCGCGGCCCTCCGCATCCACCCCAGCTTCTTTTTGTAGTGTTATAGGTATCTGTTGAACAACTTTAAATATGAAGAATAATGTTATAGAAAAACAAAACTAAGGGGAGTGGTCCTAGAACTTACGCTGAGACACTGCATTGCCGTTCCGGCTTGGTGCTGAAATGCCATTTTCGCCATGGTTGCGTGTTTTTTTTTTACAGTTGTTGTAAGTAATTACAATTTTAATAAATACAAAAACTCCAGTAATAACAATTAGTTGTTATTCTTTTGAAGTTTGACGTGACGAGTTCGTTTTGAAGCAAGATGGGTCAACCGAGCCGTCAGAAAGCAAGTGTTGCCAAGTATAATTGTATATTTTCAATGAAACATGCCTTAAATACTGAAATTGTTATTTCAATGATAAGCTGGTTTATAACATTTTAAAATAATACTTGTGCAACATTCTTGTTCAACAAAAATTTTTTTTTACTAAAACACTTTATCAGTACCTATGTTGTATAAATAGTACAGAAGGCAATAATTATGGAATTTTTATATGACACATCGCACTAATTGAACAAAATCAAGGATGCATTTCTTTAGAATTTAGAATAGAATTGAGAATACGGCAAAAAATTACATTGACATGACATTTAAATTCATGTGACATTGACATTGTTTATTTCATTGAAAAAATATTTTTCCATTTTCATCGCAAATAAATAGACTTTTCTTGTACAATTTAGATTGAGGGTAAATCTTCAATTAAATGATACTAGGCCTATAGGAATTAAAATAAAAGGTACCTATTATAAAAATTAATAACAGAATAAAAGTATGTATCATAACGATTGTCACTTACACTTTATATTACTTAACGTAACGTATCAACGTAACCTTTATTTTATTTACGTTCTGATTATTTATTAATAACAATAGCTTGTTGTTTCATTTTAGATGGCTAATGGTGAATACAGGCATGTGTGGCGTATAGTCTTCAGAAACCTGATTAACTCTCTGAAACCACGACAGATTACAGGCAATAACGTAGGTAAATATTATCATGATAACAATGTGTTAGAATGGAGCCAGATTTATTTTGAAATAAGTAAACGTCTATTCAATATCATAGTATGTCACAATTCATTGGATGTCATAAAATAATAGTGGCAAAGGAGACATTATTTTAATATTCCATTTCAGTTTGTAAGTATGAAGATTTTATACATCTTTTTATATTAATGTTGTAATAGTGTTAATAATTCGCAAGATTTATAACCTGGCCATGGGCCATTCGCTGCAATGAATGTCTTGTGGCCCGGCTGTTAGGGAATATACTCAGCTATAATTAAACTAAATAGTGAATTATTTAAATTTGTTATTTAGTATTGCAGAAACATAAACTGGGTAATAATAAGTATTTTGTTATGTTGCAACTGGTAATAAACTTAACATAATAAAGATACAAATCACGTTTTTTCTGTTTTTATCAATGAGCTTCTGGCAAAAATAAATACAGTACATAGTATGCGAACACAATTAAATATATTTCAGGTAAAGATTATATAGGGAATGTTTATTATGAAATTCCCGCCGATCCAAGTGTTGGAAAGAGAAAAGCTTCACGTTGGTATGATCCACCCAAGGGCGTTGACTTCCAGGAACCCATCCCAGCTGAATGGGAGGCATGGCTTCGTATGAGAAGGTATATTAGATCACTCATCACAATCATCCGTCCTTTTATCATACCACTTTTGGACATGGGTCACCCTTAGAATGACGAGATGTGACGCAGCTTATGTGTGTCAATTTCAGACCTCTGTTATAAATTGAATTCCATGACTATTGACACAGGGCATAACAACAACCTGGCAAAATTTTTGTATGCAGTCTCATCTCTATTGTTTAAATAGTCCAGACAGAAGATATCATTATGAAAAGATAATCATATCTTCTGTCTGAACTGTACGTTAATATATATGGCGATTCTTATCTGCCCCTTAGATTTATTAACTATTCTGTTATAATAACTTTCACAGCTAAACGTGGAAACTTCCTTTTCCATTATTCTGATATTGATAAAGCTACATTGTCATTTTATGTGCAATATTTATGTTACTGTTGGCATTGAATAATAAATACATAATAGCTTAGAGCATTTGTGTCCTGTATTTGTATGAAGGAAATGATAGCCAGATTGCTTGTTGCAGGAAAGAGCCACCGACGGAGGAGGAAATTGCACAGAACCTTGCAGTAGCCGAAATGAAGAAAGTGAATGCGGCAAAGATTGAAGCTAAGAGATTGGCGGAGGGAGGTAGTCTGCCTACACTATCAGAGAAAGGTCCACAATCATATCCAACATACTCAGAGTATCATGGAGGGGATCCTAATGATAGTTACAGAAAGTAGAACAATTTGAAACTGTATTACACTGTAAATAAATAGATAAATAAATAATAAAACAAATAAATATGTAGGTTTATTTTAAATAGATTACATTATAATAGTGTACACATAGTAACACCGAGACATTGTGATGTTAAATAAATAATTTTGTTGCTGGAGCATATATTGTTTTATTTGTCACTAGAAATATATCTTGCTGTTATCGTTCTAGTTAACACTTAAAAGAATATCATTTAAAAACTTTTTATAGCTCCTAACGATACTACTTAAAAGTAGAACTATGCATAACAATGTAAACAATGAATTTACTTTTAGGTAATATTAGCAATTAATGGTTACTTTTAGTTAACATTAGGGTAACTGGTCGTAAGTGATGGTCAGGATGAAATAGGTACAAGTACAATGACATAAAATAATACACAGATGAATAAAAGAAATTTATAGATAAAGTTTTTAATTGTTAGAGTCAAGCGTTTGGGTCGCGATCTCGCCTGGTGGAAAGCGATGATGCGGCCTACAATGTACAGTACCTACACTTGCCTAATAAATACTTAATCGCCCTTGCGTTATTATTTCAAGGACATACACACCTATATATACGGGCGAATTCCTATAGGATTCCCAACGGCTACAGCTCTAACAAACTTCTGCCTCTTCTGTCATAAATCGCGATATAAAGTCAGGGTTACATCTTGACGTGTACTTTTACAATACTTTTCCGACATGACTAAAATGCATAGATACGTCTGGATTTCGGTAGCTACTTTTGGTTTTCGAATGTTATAAATCTATTTGGTATTTCTACTTTCTTAATCCTGTAGCCACTATATTTTCTTTTACATCTCGTAGTTCTGTGATCACATTCCTAACTTTATCGGTTACATTTATTCACACTTAGATATTTATTATTTATTTGTTTGCCTGATTAGAACGGTTAGCAACAAAAGTATCGTGCTGTTGAGGGTATCAGCATTCCTATACGCATCGCTAGTCGCGCCTTTTTGAACACATTTCCAGTGCTCCTGAAGGAATGCTACGTCCCATTAATTTTATTGATATCAGTCTCTTTCCAATACCTGCCTCGTGCAAGTTATTACTCTTATTAAAAAGATTACTCTACATTTTAATGTCACGAAATACTCAATAAGTAAGTATGAAATATGAATGCAGGTGTACTTTGGACATCCCTTTTAATAGTATCCCTTAGAAACCCTTAGATAGGCGAAAATAGGGATTCGCGGAATATTAACATTTTGTATCAGTCACGGTATACCCGTGCCTTTAAATATATATTTAACATACATGTACGTGTAGCTTGGTTGTTAGAGCACACTACAACGTATCCGGGGAAAATATAGTTTAATTTTATACATTTACGAACTCTTCACCCTCTGCCTCTACCCCATATCAAAGTTATAGCTACGATCATGATTTTAAAATACTAAAATAACGCCAAATATGTATTTTAACGAATATATTCAATGTTGTCATGCCACTGCGGGAACACACAGTGATTGTTTTAATTTATGCCTGATAGAGACCGGCTATAAACATAGTTTCATATCACGAGCAATAATTCTCGTAGCTCTGATGTGCTGGCCTATCGCAAACAGTAGTTAACAGTCATTAACCTTTGCCAGAAAGCTTGGCGTAGCTCAAAACTTCGGGTACACTGAATAAAGTTAAGTATGGTTAGTATTTGGTCCCTTCATCAAAGTACTTACCCAATTATTATCAAAACGATAAGAACACCTAAAAACTACAAATTGTGTGCCTATTACACGAATATCCTTATATAAGTAATTGCGTATCTATCTATCAACTCACCTACATGTTTCATCAAACCTTGTATTATTATGTATTTATAATGTAGAGCTAGTTAGCATTTTTTGGATATTCATAAATGGTATTTGTCCGTATTTAAATTCCGTATTATTCTTTAAGCCATTACATAGCGGTGCATATAAGGGGTGTTAACAATTGATCATTCCAATTCATTTGTTAATTTTCTCATTTGCGTAGGTGCTAATTAGATTACTGTTTCTTGTCAACCGCGCGGATTCATTGCTGGAATTTTCCATGAATACGTAAGTATATAGTAGATATTCGGGAAGCTTAATGTCATGGATAATTAACGAGAGACGGAGACTGTATGATGTAATAATATTAACACTGTAAGTGCTCCATTGAAGTATTTTTCCGTTGAGCCTTATTGTTTCAGACAAAAATTTGAGAGACTGACAGTCGTTTCTTAAATTTGGTTACGGACACACCTACCAACGTCGGATCCCATACTCGAGAACCACGCGTACCGAGTTCGATAAAATTGTAGAAATAATTAATCACAGAGAAGGTCAGCCCATAAAAATGTTGTTTATTTTTAACATATCCACATCATATCTAAATTATCATTCTTTTAACTCAAGTCAGTATGATTACAGATTTTTTTTTGTATTTCAATCACATCTATTGTTTACTTAAAATTGCATTAAAAATTAGTACAAGCTGTATGTCGACTGGTTCGGTATTGTGAGCGCTTATTATAAATACATACCTACGGTGAGACAAATTTAGCTTGATCTCGTCCACGCTAAATATTTTTGTTCTAACGTAGTTACGACTAGTTTTATTAGATAACGTTTTGATTTTTCCGGATTGTTATCAGTTCTCTTTACTGGGTTAAACGAGTTCAATATTAAACTAGTGTGCACGGAAACGTCATTACTTTATGATATTAAGTAAGTACTTTATAAGTTTAACGCCTTAGCTAATCATGAAAATATTTAATTAGTTTAACTCGTAAAACATGCAATAACTCTTATCTTGAAGAACCGCTATATAAGGAGCAGCGTGAACCTCCATTGTGCATTGATAGGATCTCGGAGTAGGTACTTGTAGCCCAAAGTTACTGTAAAATTAACATTGCAGACTCGTTATTGCTATATTTTAACAGAAGGTATCTTAAATTTTAATATGCAGTACCCGTCATAAATATGTCCTATAAATATTTAGAATATAGTATTGTTTAATTTTAAAAATTTAATTTAATACTGAACATACTCGTCTAATTAAATGCTTATTTTAGCAAATAACTGTACTCAACTATAACATTTTTTTAATTTCCATTTACAGTTATAGAATAGGAAATGGCAAACGGAAAACTCTCATCGAAGGATATATTTGAACTTGAAGACAAGTATGGATGCCATAACTACAAACCCATTCCCGTCGCGTTGTGTCGCGGTGAGGGTAAGTGAAATTAGTTTATTAACTTGGTAACAAATCATAATATTAATTTAATGCCGTTATAAATACGTTAATCTAAAAAAAGACAGTTCAAAATAATTATACTCAATATAACTTACACTTATTTCATACTTAAGTGAAATAAGCGTAGTAAAGTTTTTTCGGGTTCACCTTTTTATGGTTCCTAGAGTAGGAGGAGAAGATTCTAATTTGCCTTGAAAAAATACCACTCTATTTACTGTTTAAACAAATGATGGTAGGGTACTCCGAGTTTAATGCTAGTATCAGAATTTGCCAAACAGTCTGTATCGGTTTTAATTCCAAAACTATGGGTGAATATCTAATGAACAACTCAAATATTGGATAATCTGGCGTGAATACTTTCACGGCATAAGTATTTCCTGATTATTTGACAAAACGTAAGATGCTTATTTCTCCTGATTCGATCCAAAATATATTATTAGCGTAATAATTACGCTAATAAAACAATTATTGTTTTGAAGTGTTTTTTATCTTGTCTTTACCACATTTAAGCTGTAAGCTGTAGCTGTCAAGGCCAATCATAAGTAAAACTGGAATGAATAGGCTTTTTATGGACATGCATGATCCACCTTATCACGTATAGATCTACACTTTCAACAAGACGGCACCGCGGCCAAACTTTAGCCTATCATTTATTTTAAAATACGAATTTATGAATACTTATTGTGTAGGTCAGGCTGTAATACAATATTACGATAATAGTATATTTTAACTAATATTACGATTTGATTAAACTTAATGTTTTCTCTCATAATGACATTGTTTAAAGCCACAGTAACTAAACGATGCTGGTCAAATGTAGGTGGGCCACTTCGCACATCTTGAACATAGCTTAAAGTGTAAAGCTTTCTCGTGATATATTCCTACGCCATTGTGGGGTGTGATATTTGGCCTTATGGGATTATTGAATGAACTACATGAATGAACTAAATGAAGCCGTTAATAATTGTCATATACATGCATATACCTAGTTCTTACCATTGTTACTTACCAAAACGGAAATTGTATAATAGCTTACATACTAATCACCTACGTAGGTACTTTGGCCGTCCGGTAGAATAAAAACAAAACACTAAAATATATTTTAAATATTAACTGATTTATTACATAATACCTAGGGATTTACAGCCTAAATTAATATATTATACTGGGTTTACTTATGCTCGATTAAGTAGAACATAGCAGCGGAGACGACTGCTTAGGTTTGGTAGTGGAGTCCCTGCGCGGACCGTGGATGTGCACAAGTGGCCGCGCTAGTCTTCCCCTAACTATTGTATTTGTATGGCAGTTGAGCAATACTCTCCATCTTGTGGGAGAGTTATCCGGCGGCTAGGGTTGATCGAGCCGCAAAACGTACTTGACCCTTACAGTAAAAATAATCCATAATTGTGAACATTTTTTATTTACGCAAGTGAAACGTAATTACATTTCATTTCATCACATATATTTGATATAGATACCAGTCTTATAATAAAATAAATATAACGTTCGTATCTCAGTAAACATATATTGTAGGGGAAAGTTATAAATAGTTTCATGATAACCTTTTCATCTCCGTTGTTTTTTTATAACATTAACACGACGTCACCTATCAGTGATGAATGAATGCGTATTTAAAGAATAAACAAAGAGGAATATGTATAAATAAACGTTTTTTTGTTACATCAGCTAATATGTAATCGTTTTTTTCCACATCGGCTGATGTTAAAATATGATATAAAACAATTAAGATGAGCGATTTGTTTATAATCAACTTGGTTACTGTTATGATGAATCAGTCGTGTTAATATATATGTAATAACTTTCTAGGAGTATTCGTGTGGGACGTTGAAGGGAAAAAATATTACGATTTCTTGAGCGCGTACTCAGCCGTCAATCAGGGACATTGCCACCCCCGGATCATAAAGGCATTAAATGACCAGGCACAGAAACTTACTTTAGCATCTAGGTTTGTATGAATGTTTTTGTGTTTTTAAATTGTCTAGATTCACGGCACCATGCTTTATTTCGGAAATATAATATCCGTCCAAAAGATTTTTATTTTAATCCAAGACTCTCAGTATTACGGGACAAAGTATCATCTTGGTTATTTAAATTTCATCCAACGACTTTAATTCGTCTCAGTTCCATTTAAACTTCTTTGTATGCATACCATAATAATAGATTCTTAGCGTAAATTACTTTAAGTGGATCCTTTTTATTAGTAACAAGAATGGCGCTAGCCGACTGTGAAATGGTTTTTAGCGGTACAACCACAAAACAATAATCACGTCTAATAAAAAAATATGACCGATGAGACACGGATTGATCTGTTGCTAATTATTGATTTAAATGATTTAGATAATGACGTTTCAGGGCGTATTATACGGACAAATTGTGTATATATCAGAAGTTCATGACAGAGTTGTTTGGTTTCGACTGCTTATTACCCATGAATACGGGCGTGGAGGGCGGCGAATCCGCTTGTAAAATCGCCCGTAAATGGGGTTACGAAGTAAAGAAGATTCCATGTAACCAAGCTAAGGTAATTAATGATTTATGATTTTGTAAGCTGATCCCTGACATTATGGGAAGCCTGACGACAATGGCAATACACTGTCAGGTGTTCATGAATCCAATAAGGCAAAATGTGTGTTGTGTAGAGTAATAGTAGGCACTTTATGATCAAAGTAGGTTAGTAATATTGATTATTATAAGGGTGCTTTTCTACAATCGGTTGTGGAACAGCGTGATGGATTATGTGTGTACGTGTTGCTTTGATTTCGGTTATTTGACTAGGTTGATAATATAGACTAGTATTGATAGAATGAAAAATGTTTCTTTAATTTTTTCTCTTATGTTCCAGATCCTGTTCGCAGAAGGTAATTTCTGGGGCAGAACACTTTCAGCCGTTTCCGCGTCTTCGGACCCATCTTGCTATGAAGGCTTCGGCCCCTACATGCCATGCTTCGAATTGATTCCTTACAATGACATTCCGGCCTTAGAGGTACGTATTTCCTCTTTGCAAATAAAGTGTAAACTATTTACAAAGTTCTATAATAGCTTAACTATTCCATTGCTATTTGATATACTCTTGTGATTTCAGGTACGTTAACTGGTACTACTATTTGCTATCTTATCTTGTTCACCGGCAATGAAAGCCGTGTATTTGTATTACAGTCGCGTGTGAGATCATTGTGTGAAATTTTTCCAATGTCAATGTTATCACTCAGTAAGAAACTGTTGTATGCTTAGATACAAAAAATGTGCTCTTTTTAAAGTTGCTTACTTCTTTTGCAGAAAGCGCTCCAAGATCCTACAGTAGCCGCATACATGGTTGAACCAATTCAAGGTGAAGCCGGCACTATTGTGCCTGATGAGGGTTATCTAAGAAAGGTTCGGGAGCTATGCACCAAGTACAATGTTTTGTGGATTGCGGACGAGGTGCAGACCGGTTTAGGTACGTACTATAAAATACATAATCACATCATTAAATAAAGTAATTATGTAATTTTTTTAAAGAATTCACTAAACTAACCTGAGATCATAGGGACGGAAATAAATTAATTCTTAATATTCCTTAAAAAGGACGGCAAATGGAGCAGTCATTATCTGAGTCCGGCAATTATTCCAAATTTAAAAAGGATTTGTGATGTTTCATAGACAACATTTTTGTTTTCAGGTCGCACCGGTAAGTTACTCGCCGTGGATTACGAGGGCGTGAAGCCTGACATTCTAATTCTGGGCAAAGCGCTCAGCGGCGGCTTTTTGCCTATTTCGGCAATTATGGCTAACCATAGCGTTATGGATGTGAGTATTATTATTGTCTTTTAGAGTTGATTACAGATTCCTGAAATTTAATAATGATAAATTGATTGCCTTCCTAAACAAGAATTTATGTTTTATAACTACTTACGAAAATCTAAAAAAAGTATTTAAAATAGCTCATGTAGGAACTAAGTACATAATATTTTATACGTGGCTATATTTGGACTATTACATTTTTATTACATTTAAGTACATAAAATATTATTGAATATACCATACTACAGAATATATGTAATATAATCTGTAAAGATATGCTTAAATTATTTATATGTTTGTTATTTATATTATGAGTTTCAAGCTACGTATAAACTTACAATACTTTCATTATATATATTTTATAGGTCATTAAACCAGGAACCCACGGATCAACATATGGCGGAAATCCTCTAGCGTGTGCTGTAGCTCTTGAGTCCATAAAGGTTAGTGCTAAGTAAAAAGTATATTTAGATACTAATTTAAGGTCTTTTCATATTGAGTCCTTAACCAAAGTTTACAAAGTTACTTAACACTGGCTATGTTCTGGATATTATCCTAATTTTAATTGAAAATAATAAAATGACAACAGGTCCTATTGGATGAAAAATTGCCAGAGAATGCAGCGAAAATGGGAAAGGTGTTGCGCGAAGAGTTAGAGAAAATCCCGAAGACAATGATCACAGCAATTAGAGGCAAAGGATTGATGTACGCGATCGATGTTCATGAAAGTACGCAACATTACACTTAATATCCTCACGTTTTATTCAAATCGAATCGTTTTAAGCATCTAAGGCTTAAGTCGTATAGAAGTATTAAAACTTAACGTTTGGTTTCGCTGCAGGTATCCCAGCATACGACGTGGTGTTACGGCTGCTGGATGCCGGTCTCCTGGCAAAGACTACTCACGGACAGACGATCAGGCTGGCGCCGCCGCTAGTCATCACGGAACCGCAGATGCGGGCCGGCGCGCGCATTATCCAACAAGTCTTTCAGAGCTTCAAGAAATAACCTTAATACGACTTTTAATCACGATTATTAATTCATGGATATAACATTCTATCGATTACGTTACACGTGAAGGCTTGTAGGTATTCCAGGTCATTAGATTTCGTTCAACTTTTGAGAAAATGAAATAATTAAATAATGACCCTTATGTACAATTATCATTGATCAACGTGTATGGATCTGCATTCAAATTATGGAATCCTAGACATGAAAACGTAACATCTACGTGCCGTCGTCTGGCTGTGGCGTCCCGAGTCTTTAAGTGTGCCAAAAAAGGTTACAGGTACAGGTTATTAAAAATTTTATTGTTCGTAGTTATTTCCGTAGGCTATTCGTTCAAATTGACATTATTTTTCTCACTGAGAATACGTCTATCTACCGCCACATGCGCCGGCAATCAAGAGAAATCAAAATAAGAATGCACAAGAATATATATAGGGTATATATAATATTGGAAAGAAAAAAATAAATAAAAATCGTATAGCAATGGACGCATCTCTGATAGATGGCTATTTATTATCTGTTTTAAAATAGCCTTATTGTGTTCATACGGGGCTCTTACTCAAGAGCTTACTTCAGTAGCAACGAGTTTAAAAAGTTACACTTACTTGTATTATGATAAAGATTTATAAACTCTCAATGTTTGATAGGCATGTCTAAGCGATTAAATGTGTATAATATCATAGCGGTCTTGTATCTTACTATAAAATATAACAAATATATTGATTATGCATTTTATACAATCTTTTATTATCTACATAGAAACATCCAACAGGTTCTACAAGCATGTAATATTATTTTTCTAAAACCATGCAAAGTTAGTTTATTCGTCAAAAACAGCCATTCATTTGTACATCAGTAGATAAAATATCAAACCTCATAAACGATTCTTAAGATTTGTCTGTTGTTTTATTTTATCTTAATATGAAGTTTTATCTTGAGTGGCGTGAGCACTTTGGCAGCAAACTCTCACTTCGATTATTCCGATTTGATTTTTACCGGTAATTTTTCCGAATAATGCCGCGAAAGGCCCTCGAGGGCGCTTTGGGGGTTAGAAATCCAACGTAACTCGTTGTCGCTCAAACGGTTCTATTGTACATACAAACATACCTACAGTCACGCCAGGTCCCTAACAGGGTAGGCAGAAAGCACAGTGTTCCAAATATCTCTGTTTTGCAAACCTGACGTGCTTCGTCTACATTCATGACTCTCTTCATGCATACACGCCGGTTTCGGAGACGCCTTACCCCTCCATCAGCCAGGTTCTAGTGTATCTTTTGGAAATTCCTCCGTAACCAAAATAAAATAAAGGAAAAGTCGAAATAAAACACAATGAATGAGCATATAATAATGTTGTATATTGTACGTCAAAACACATGTGTCACAACACACTTGAATCACAGTTAGTTGAGGTAAATAAATACTGTACTTCATTATTAGTTAGGATTACGTGGTCGTCATTTTACATCACACTTAAATATAACATATATTTGTAACATACACACAACAACAACAACAGGCGTTAAACACGTCTAACAATGCGACGGGTGATGATTCATTTTGAAAATAGTGTATAACATAATTTCTCAAACTAGTTTCGTCTTCTGGCTCACTTTGAGAAATAATTATTTTATAGCGTCCCGCGAAATCAGTTCATTGCAAATATATAGTCATTGCATATCCCCCCCTCTCCAAATAAATTCATCGTCCCTCCAGCGTCCTTTAGCTAGATGTTCTACCGCCCCGAGAAAGCTTCCAGCATCCACGAGGGGGCGTTAAGGCTGACAAAGACTGGTGTATAGGAATATAATATTATTCACTACCTATATAAATGGTAAAAAAGCAATTGAAAATAATATGTAGCTTGATTTTCAATTATTGTCTTGTGTTGTATGGACCACAATTTGCAGTATGACCTTGAACTATGATGATAGTACATACTGTTACATAACAGGACATATTTTCGATAGCATAATACTATATGGTATGACTTTTGGATGATATATTATAATTATAAGACAATAGGAAGACAATTAATAAGATTTCCAAATATTATTTGTCGTATTGGACGTCATCATTCTCAATTTCTCACCGTACAGCATATTTTTCATGACAATATCGCCGAATAATGATTATGCAAGTGCCGTGGCATTTACGCACATTTAAATACACAAACGCAGAGATAAGACGGACTTTGGTTGAGCCTCTTTTGTTCTTAACGTGCCGCCATATCACCATCGTGTTTTTTTCTCATAGTGCAACATTCACATTTGAAAATGTCAAATTGAAAATTCCCAACGGTGACATAAATCGAATGACAAACGGTGCCGTAAGAGTTCCCTTAAGCATAAAAACCGTGCCGATCACAGAAAAGCCGTTCGTGCGTCTCCATAGCGGAATATATGGACTTAAAATCGTTGTATATTTAACTAAGCTACAAACTATTACTGGCAATGTGCGTCCAGCTCTTCGAGAGCTATACAACCACGTCGACTACTCCCAGCTGGGCGCGCATCGTGTCCGTCAGCTTCGCTATAAGTACGCTCTCATCCAAACACATCTTCGGACTTTCCAGCAGACCTGAAACGATCGTTGCATTTATCACTAGCCTTATTTACAATTCCAACAGTGTGAACGCATCCTCATGACGCCGGATGTCATGAGGAAACAGTCAAACGTTAACAGGAAATGTTCGACAATAATGCACGCGCGAATGCAATAAGGAACTAATTGGCGTGTTGTATGTAGCGTTCTAATGGCTGGCGTTGAGTTTATGTCGTACATAGATATGGTAAGCGTGTATTTTTATTTAGTTAAATTTGAGAGATCATTGTAGCTTATGGACGATATTATAATTTAGACGAGACTGGAATTCGAGTTGTGATCAATTTGAGATATATTTTATCGCTTAGTGACTTTAATGTGCCTAATGCTGTGTATCTACCATCACTGCAAGAGTCCGTTGGACATGTTGTTTAATCGTTCACAAACAAGGTTAATAAGCATTTAAAAAAACACCAAATTTAATTTTAAGTTTATAAAAATGCTTTCCTACTGTTACAGAACGCGTCATTCGAGAAATACATTAAGCAGATGACGTCACTTTTCCTATCATACGTAATCAGGTACAAAGACATATATATGTATGTATATACTGTTGACTTTCATGCTGCTATGTGTCAAATACAGAATGACAGTGTGTCACTTAAGAGAGTATACTGTAAACATTTCTGAATTTGGACAGAGATTATCTACGTCCGAAATGTTTACAAATCAAACGCCAAGTATCTATGTGGTTCCAAAACAAGGTTTGTCGGCAAAATGTATGGAGATACCGTTTATGATTCGACATGAGAGTATACCCTTGTTGATGCAGTCCCAGCATTCTTGTATTTCGTAGCTGAGACCGGCGCTGTTGTGGAAGTGAAACTTGTATTTGCCCTTCGGCAGAGTCCACTCGGTGTTGTTCGCCGCTGATATGTGCAGTGCGGTGGGACACCAGAAATAGTCCATCTGGACAGATTGAATACAGTGGACGTAAGCAAAAACGGAAATATCATGTAATCGATAGTAAATTATTCGATAATTTAAATAAAGTCCAATTTTATTTCCATGAATCGATTAATAACATAATATTAAGTGTTTTTTTGTTTCAATAAAAGTACCGAATGAACCTGGTCAGTAAAACACGGCAAACACTTTGTACGCTACACGACAATGTATTAGAATGTATTAATAGCATACAATAAATACAGACAATACAGAAAAAATGAACGTTAATTTAAAATATCGTACCGTTATAGTTCCTTTAGTACCGGTTATCTCCGCTTTATTGGTCATGGTGGCGCGGGTGTGCGCGGACAGTGTCGCAGTTCTGCCGTCTTTGTACTTGAGGGCGCAGGATATGGACTCGTCGACGCCCAGCTTGCTCCAGTGGCCGGTGCACATGACGTCCGTGGGCGGCTCCTTGTACACGAACTGTATCAGCTGCAACATGTACACGCCCAGATCGAGCACCGCGCCGCCGCCCATGTCCTTCATTCTACAAAAGTTTCACGATCAACACGCAACAAAGACTCCAAATTTGTATAAAATATTGTACATTTGTACTAAAATCTATTGAGTTCCTGTAGCAAATTTAAGATAACCGTCGAGTTTTTTTTTTGTACACATGTAAATTTATCGATGAAGAAAGCGATATTGTGGATAATAGACACCAAAGATATGAACGCATAGCGCAACAATTGAAAGAAAGATATGAATGAGTAAAATATCTTACAGATTTCTCTCTATGTCGTTAATTTCGACCCCGAATTGAATGTTAACGTGATAGATGTCTCCGAGCCCACCCGCGGCTATGTGCTTATCCAAAGCGTCGTAAGCAGGAAAGAACCTCGACCACATCCCCTCTAGGAGGAATAGTCCCTTTTCGCGCGCCAAATCCACGAGGGACTTTGTCTGTTTGTACGTCATGCCCATCGGCTTTTCGCATAACACGTGTTTGCCGTTTTCTAACATTAATTTAGTAATGTCATAGTGTTGTAAATTTAGAACACTGACGAAAACGATGTCTGCAAAGAAAAAAACACAATAGTACGTCCAATATATCGGGAAAAAAAAACCGGTGCGTTTGTTATATGAAATGCATGCGATTAGTACAGCTTATGTAAGAGCATGGTTGACGGAGAATGTTGGAGACCGTGCAGAGAGGATAGCGTGTTTTTTGGCTTAATTTTTTTTTTATTTTATTTTTTTTGATTATGAAACGATTACCTAGTGAGGTGTCTTGCGCGAGCGATTCGTATCCTTCGTAAGCTGTGCTGACATTGTGCAACGTGGCCAATCTGTGCACGCGCTCCAGATCTTTGCCGGCTATCGCGACGACCTTGTGCTGCTCGGCGGGCAGAGTAGCCAGCGCGGTCAAGAAGTCGTGACTAATCATACCCACACCCGCTATGCCCCATTTCAGCTGCAGCCCCATCTGAAACGCGGTTTAGTGTTTAGTAAACAAACACACGAATCTGTTCAGTGACAGTGATCGAGCCGGTGGATAAGCGAGGCGTTCGATCATCAGATTACAAACGATATCAGACTTAGGCGATGCAATTACCGTCACGTGTTTGTGTGCGAAACAATTCTCCGCAGGACTGTTGACGCGTCGAAACAATTCAGCTAACTCAATCGATATGAATTTGCGACGAGGCCACGCTTGGAAATTCGATACACCTTACACACAAATGACGTGACAAATAAGTTTAAACGTTAAACTGCGTTTGTAGTTTGTAGTTACGTGCCACGTAAACGTAAAAATCTGAACGACACTGTGTAAATAGTGTAGTTTTCTTATCGCAGAGATAGATTAAACGACTTAACGTTATCGTGACATCGTTGCTGTTCGAAGGTAGAATAGTGTTTTGTCCCCAAGTACCTACCTGTACTACGACAACGAGTGACCTTTACTGCCTCACGTTATGAGTGTTAATTGAACTGTGTACATCTTGCAGTTAAACGATATAAATACACGGAATGTTTTCATTGGCTGAATGAGTTAATTGACGATTCTCGATGCAAGAGCGTGTGTCGACTGTTGTATTACGTATTATTTTAGGTCACTGGTGTCTCTTCCTATAGCGCTGCGACATGACGCTTTAATCGGGCTCTTATTCGAGGCTCTCCATTCTGAAATGTAGTTCAGTGGACTTTCTTGAAGTTGCAAAACCGCCGGTTCTCATATGCAAGCATCCGGTCTCAATGTAGTGGGATTGCAATTGCCTATTACTGGCTACAAATTTTTGTCTATTATTTATAATGCTTTATCCGTCATTAGTTTTCAATTAAGAATAGTTTAATAATGCATTTGCCGGCAAGAACGTATTAAGTTTAAATAATACACGATACCTCCGACATGTTTTTGGATAACG
>DWEM01000684.1:0-17449 GCA_018245935.1 Agara belti belti
AATTTTGCTTATTCATATAATGATCATTAATAATAATTAATAATAGTTAAGCAATAAAACTTAGGAAGATTTTATACACAGCCATCCGATGCCAAATTAGTTAATTAAATGACTGCTTTATAAATAGTAACTGAACAGCTGATAAATTACATACATAAATTTCTTTAAGGAATACTGTATAATACTTATAGAAATACTTTTATTACATCCAGACACAACAAACAAATGTGCTCATCAAACTAATGTTTATCTTGAGCGGGAATCGAATCGACGGCCCCTTCCGCAGTCAGGGCTTCTAACTACTAAACCAAGAGGACTGTCAATATGAAGTATTAAGATGCTCAATTTCACAGATCGCTCACTAAGCTGGTGCATCAAGAATGTGACAAACGCAAAACTATATTCCTTATTGAATACAAAATATTGATTTCCATCAGTCATCTATCTATATATACATATATATAAATAAAATTGAAGTGTCTTTCTGTGATTTCAAACAAGCTGTGTTTTATCAAATGTCTATAGTAATTTACACGATATTGAAAAACAACTTTTTTAAATTTTCGTCTGTCTGTCTTTTTGTCGGGATCTCGGGAACGACTGAACCGATTTTAATGGGACTTTCACTGGACGATAGAGCAGGTTACAGGGCATCGTGTAGGGTACTTTTCATCCCGAAATTCTCGCGGGATCGGGACTTATGCGGATAACACCGCGGGGCGCAGCTCGTTCAAAATATATGAGTGAAGTGCGTTTTATGAGCGTCAGTAGCGTCATGCCTTTAGTACAAACACATAAATCACTCTCGGAGAAAGTATGTGACTGCTCGAAACGAAAACGCCCAGAATACTAATGTGCACATTAAAATACCGCTCATAAGTATTTTGAAGAGCGTTTGCCAGACTAAATGTTTTTATAAATGTTTCATATTCTTGAGTCTATCTTCATATGTAGTATATTGAAGCCTAAGGTCTGACTTGGCTAGTTCGCTAGCTAGCCGTCGAACATAAGACTCTTCCATGACTGTTTTAGTAGGTACTTAATATATTCGTATAATCGAAGTAGCCAGGTCAAACCTTAGGCTTCAATATATGTATATTTTTCTAAGTTATAAAAAGAAATGCTATTAAGTCGTTATAAAACATTTTGTGTTGTTGCAAATAGATTTCAGGACTGACCAATGAAGTTGACACCCATTTAGATCTCACTTCTTTTGTCGCTGAAGTCAACAATCAACGCATATATTGAATTTGGCTCTCATTTCACATTTACATTTTTAACGGGATAGTATCTTCTCAATTTCAACAACCATCAAAAGCCTTACGTAGGACTGTGTCCTAAAACTTTAACCTTAACGTCCTTATTTCCATAATACGGCTACTGCTAATGAATGCAGTTGACTACCTTTATCTTTGTTACCCTCTCCCCCGTATCTGCCTTCTCCCTCGCACGTTATATAAACAAGGCCTACCACATTACAAGTGGCCCGGCTCATTAATCAGCATTCAGTTGACACAATACAAAGGATGGGACTTATGTATCGTGACAAGCTGTTGCCCGCGGTTCCACTAGTGGCATTTGGGTTAATGCTTGCAAAAATCCAATTCTTCATTCAGGTAGGCAAAGCATTGAGCTTAGTGGGTCGAAATTAAGTGTCCCGCTCTGGAGAGTTTAGGTTCAAGTTCTGGTAACCTCTCACTTGTTAAGTGCGTTTTGTAATATGAAATTTAAATATTACTAGCTATTAAAGATGAATGAAAACATCGCGAGGAAACCTGCACACCTTAGAGATGTTATAAAGTATATAATATTTTCTGAGTTGTATGCAGTCTGCCAATCCGCACTAGGCCAGCGTGGTAGACTAAGGTCTAAAACCCTCCCGCTATGAGAGGAAGTGTTCAGCAAGGGAACAATAAAAAGTGGGAGGAATGAGTCTTAAGCCATAGCCTTGAGCCTAAAAAATTGTCCTAGGCAATAACAAAACCCACAGCGCAACAGTCAGGTTCACCAACCACAATACTAACGGGACAGTCAAAATATATATCAGTATCCGAATAAATAATACGTAGATACAACAACCCTTTCTCATACCCCACAGCTCATCAATCAGACGCAGGTGACATAAGACAGAGGACGCGTCGTTAGTGCGATAAAGGCGTGTACGTCATAATTAACCTTATAATTTACTAACTGTATCAAACAAACACAAAACAAAAGACAAGCTCAAAACAAAAACCTTTATTGTACAAGTACAATTATTTTACCGAATTGTTTGATCACTTTACCATTTACAGTCTACAAGTTTTGGGTATTAAAATTATTTGTTTTGTGGCCGGACCCAGTGGGGTACGTAAACGCAGCAGAAGTAGTTCTTCAAGCAATAGTTCGAGCTCTTCTACATCCAGCTCATCCTCCTCAAAGACAAAGCAAAGGCGATTCCGTCGTCAACGCAAAAAGAGCAAACGCTCTCGCCGTTCTAGCCGCATGATGGACAAGCTGTTCAAGGAGATGGGTGAGCTAAGAAAACAGATTTATAATTCGAACAACCGCAATACAGTGGATAATGACGGTGTATCTATTTATTCCGATGTGAGTGGAGATCTGTACGATCATAATTTATCTAATGATGCGGAATGTATCTCGGAATGTCCAAGTGTCAAGTCAGATTTTACATTCGATATTGAGACAAAAATAAAGGAACCATCTGTGCCCAAGGCTCCTGAAAATCTGTTGAAATTATTGGCTGACATGCAACATTTTGGAAATCCGTCGTGGTCGGAAGTGAGATACGCGGATACCCAAAAAATGTATAATCGTACTCCAGGTTTCATAGACTTGGAAACAAACGACGAGGTAAAAACATATGATACCTTACGTCACTTGGCACATTCAGATAAAGCGTATGCAGCCGTAACATACTGCATTTTAAAACAAAAGGAGTCTTTACAAGATGCTATACGCAATCTTTTATCTTGGGCAAGAGGCACTAATGTAGATTTTCATAATTTGAGCGCTAAAATTGAAGAAATTTTTTTGAAGGGCGATTTCTGTAAAATTTCGTCAGATCTTTTGCAAATGGTTTGTGGCCACCGAGCAGAGTGCATTGAGATGCGGCGAGAAAAAATTACTAGTCAGGTAAAAGATCCTTTGGTAAAGACCGCTTTAAATAAGATACCACCGACTTCTACTCACCTTTTTGATCCTGAACCTTTCACAACTGCGCTGGAAAAATCGGGTGGGGTCCGGAAAACCTTTTGGCCCATGAAAACCGAAAACGTGCCACAAGCACGTTTTAATAACAATAGTAATCGATCTAACCGGTGCCCCTCGCGGGGGCATGGCCCTCGTAATACAGCGGTTCCATCGCATGGAACTCAACAAAACTTTTATGAAACGAGCGTACC
This sequence comes from Agara belti belti, assembly GCA_018245935.1. Lineage (NCBI taxonomy): Eukaryota > Metazoa > Arthropoda > Insecta > Lepidoptera > Hesperiidae > Agara > Agara belti. Next base: position 3,405 of record DWEM01000684.1, read on the forward strand.
CAGGCACGCTGTCGCCAACCTACCCTCGCGGGGTAGATACCCTTATGCAAACTACCCTCCCAGGGCAGAGTATTCAAACTTTCAAGGCGAATACAGTGGTTTTAACGCAAGAGGTTCATTTCACAACCGAGGTTCGCGACCCGACCGTGGAAATAACAGAGGACGCAAAAATGCTTCCAATATCAACAAAGATACTCAAAAGAAGTACAAATCCTGACTCGGATCAATTCCAAGCCGGTCAGTTAATAAACTACCACTCGAACTGGAAAGAAATGGGAGCACCGGATATTATTATGAGATTAATACAAGGCTACCGCATACCATTCTTCCAAAAACCACCTCTGGTCTATCCAAATTTAAAGGTAAGTCTGTTCCATACCCCGACTTCAAAAGAAATGTCGGCTATAGTAAGAAAAATGAAATTACAAAAAATTTTAAAGCCAACATCACTCTCCCCGAGCTTCATTTCACCTCTATTTCTAATTCCAAAAGCGGACGGCTCGACCCGTCCAATATTCAACCTGAAAGCTTTAAACAAATACGTAAAGTCAGATCCCTTCCGCCTGATAAACATGCAACGCATACCAGACTTCCTCCAATCCAACGACTGGATGGCCAAAGTCGATTTGTCCCAGGCCTATTTTCACCTAAAAATCGCAAACTCTCACAAGCGTTTTCTACGCCTTGTGTACAACCACGAGTTATTAGAGATGACCTGCCTTCCTTTCGGTCTAAACACCGCACCAAAAACCTTCTCCATTTTGACCAATTGGGTTGCTCATGTTTTACGAGATCTTTACAATATGAGGATAGTGGTGTATCTAGACGACTTTTTAATAGTACATCAAAATGTAAATACCCTTCGCAATCACGTCACCAAATGTGTAGAAACGTTGGAATATCTCGGTTGGAAAATCAATTTCAACAAGTCTGTTCTGTGCCCACAGAAGACCATTATATATTTAGGAATACTATGGGACACGATAGCCAATCGGAAGACTTTACCAGAGGAAAAGGTGGGAAAAATAATCGCAAACATAAATCAAATTCTCGAACAAAGAAGAGTGACTGTAATTATGTTACAGAGAATAATAGGTCTGCTAAATTTTGCCAGTTTTGTGGTACCCCGTGGTCGGCTAAGTCATCGCAGAGTTCTAATATTCAAGAACTCTCTTCCACAGGCATCGCAAGCCACATATCTAATTCCTCAAGGTGTGGTCGAAGACCTACTATGGTGGGCTCGGAATTGTCACCTTTCTACGCCCATACATTATCCTCCGCCAGAAAATTATTTAACGACAGACGCATCCGATCAGGGCTGGGGTGCACAGTTGAACAACATGGTTCTGTCCGGTCGTTGGTCCAGAAGAGAGCAAGACTTGCATTGCAATCAAAAAGAAATGCTGGCCATACTGCATGCCCTTCAAAGCCACACTCGCCTGTTAAGACACAGCTCCGTTCTGATACAATGCGACAGTCGAACCGCAGTTGCTCATCTACGGAAAGAAGGCGGCACAAAATCATTACAACTCGTAAAAATAACTCGTCAGATTCTGAACCTCTTAGACCAACACCAAATATATTTTCGAATACATTACATGCCGGGGCGATACAACAATCACGCCGATCACTTATCTCGCTATCGACGAGCACCAGAGTGGCACCTTCGACAGAAGTGTGTAGCAAAGATATTTGCGAAGTGGGGGACGCCAATGATAGATCTGTTTGCCTCGCGATCGGCTCATGTCGTAAGCAATTATGTGTCACAGGATCTGAGAGACGCTCGAGCGCTATTCCACGACTCGTTCAGCGTTCCATGGAACTACCCATTGGCATGGGTGTTTCCTCCGCCCTTTCTGATCCCCAAGGTTCTAAGCCATTTAAATCAGTCAACAGGAATATTCCTGATAGTAGTCCCGCGGTGGGAGAAAGTTTATTGGCGCGCAGATCTCCGAGCCCGAGCGTTGGCAGCACCGCTCACGTTGAGGAATCTTCACAGACACCTAATCGATACGTCGACGGGACGCCCGCCTCCGAAGGTAGAGAGTATGACTCTCGAGGTTTGGAAATGTGGGGGTGGTCCTCGGCGGTAGAGAATTGGAACAGTCGACAGCTTTCCTTATTAAAAAAGTCATGGCGACAGTCTACCTTAAAAACGTACGAAACAGCTTGGAAGACTTGGTTGTCGTGGACTAAAACTAAAAATATTAACCCTAATAATCCGACAGGTGCACAATTAGCTCAATTTCTTTGCGACTTACATTTAGTAAATAAATTTTCATACAATACTATTCTATTGCATAAATCGGTAGTATCCACTTTGAGTAATGCTGATAGTCCTAGTAATCTAAGTTCGCACGTAATCGTAAAGCATATTTTAAAATCGATTAGTCTATTAAAACCTAAAGTCACTAAGCCACCGGTTTGGGATATTGATAAGTTAATTTCTTTTTTAACTACTTATAACGTAAACAGCAATAACCTATTTCAAATCTCTCGACATACGGCTATGCTGTTATTGCTTTGTTCTGGTCGTCGCATACACGATCTGACTTTACTCAGAGTAGATTCTGATAATTGTATTAAATCTGTTGATAATATTATGTTTTGGCCTGAATTCGGATCGAAGACTGATAGTGACTCTTACAGGCAGTCAGGTTGGAAATTTTTTCCTAATCACAGCAATGTTAACCTGAATCCGATTTTTTGGATAGAAAGAACTATAAATGAGCTAAATGAGAGACGTATTGTTGCGAATATATTTAATTTGTTCGTGACTGTAAGAGGTGTAAAAAAGGCCGCTACACGAACTGTCATAGCAGGCTGGATAAAATCGTTATTTAAAGAAGCCGGAATTCAAGATACGCCGGGAAGTGTTCGTTCAGCTGTAGCTTCCAAAAATTGGCTAAATAACAAATCCATAGATGATATACTAGCTCAAGGTAATTGGCGATCAGCTAATACCTTCCGCCGATACTATAAGCGTGAAGTGATCGTATCTAAACCGACTGAAAATATAACACAATTGTTTAAGCCAGTCAATTAATTATATTGGTATATAAATATAATCAATCGCTGTTGATTTAAAGTACATACTGTCCAAACTGAATTATTGTAACTTTCTTGTTTTCAAATAAATTGGTAAATCAAATGTTTTATAGTTTTCATTGATAGTTTCACATTGGCGTTATGTTGCATTACCCCCTGTTGCAAGTTGCGCCACCAGACGAAAATAAACACGTCTCATTATAAAGCTTCTAGTTACGGTCAAGTTGTTTAATAGCTGCGTTTTACCTGAAATAAAACGCATATTAAAATACTTACCTAACTAGAAGCTTTAAGTTTAACTCTGCCTGGTGGTCTATATTGATCCAATGATCTAAAACTGTCGCTTCCGAATAAACGAAAACTGCGACATCCAATCGCCAGGTGGCGCTACTGTGCCCGAAAGAGGGGGTAAAAAAGTACGAAAACTGGTCAAACACAAAAGGAAACGGAAATGCTATCTCATTATAAAGCTTCTAGTTACGGTCAAGTTGTTTAATACAATTTACACGAAATATGAATAACGTACAATTTGCCCTTAAATGGCAAATATTTTTCTGGTTATATGACAAATGTCTTAAGGCATCAATGGTGTGGAATAAATTTTGATTGTATCGTATTGTAAACTGTCATAAATTGATACCAACTCTATTGTACATTTAAAGGTAATTTTGACAAGTAAATGACTAAATTAATTAAATTGACAAGTACTAATAAATCACCCCTAAAATTTACTGACGCAAGTAGACAAATAATACTTAAATAAAATTATTAAAACTCAGCTTTGTATGTAAGTACATGGCATCTTTATGCACATAAAAAAAATACGGATCCACAAAAGAATAATTATATGTAACTCCGATCCAAGTCTGTATCAAGTAACAGTAAACTTTAACGACACTTGTAACTAAAGTTCAGGGAAAGAATTTCACAGTTTATTTATAACCTAGATAAATTACTAATGAAACAAGGATTACAGGAATAAAAACAACTAATACTGTATTGATAAAATTATAGATACACAGAAAATGCTTATGTCTTCGTTGTGCCATTTTAATCAAAGGACAGTAGGTATGGTGGAATTGTACTTAATTTTACTATTTAAACTTTGACAAATATATTCATATACGAATTATCTAAAAGAATTCACTAAAAGGGTCCAAATATCTAGCGACGTATGTACACGACGGACGTAATTACTGTAATGTAGGTACTACATTCTATGGTAATAACTGTATATGTATTATGAATTGTTTTACTTTTATAAGAATTTACTTACAAATATCCTGCAAACGAAAAACAAACGCCTTATCGTACTTTCTATTCTGGACTGCATCCTTTTTCATAAAAAGATACCTACCAACAATTATCGTATGCCTATAATAAAAAAAATATTACATAGGTATGTGCACAGTAGATTTTTCATCGTTTTGTATAAATGTAACTATTAATGCATAATATATTGTATATTACACAAAAAAATTAACGGTTTTTTAATTTAAATTTTTTGGGAAAAATCGAGATCTTCATAATATACCCTGACAACAAACGATCAGTTACTGATATAACATAAAAATATAGATTAAAGATATTCTTCATATCAAATAATAGTGATTAATTAATTACATATACGTTAAATAGTAAGAATAAAATATATCACAAAACATTAAATACTCCTTGAACAAATGCATGTGATTTCTATGACCACAGGTAACTTAGAATAAGTAAGGAATAACACAGAACAGCATAAAAAAACCCGATTGCAATAAATATAGCACAGGTAACATCAATTCATGGACGCCCCGCTACAAAAAATGCGTCTCAATCAATCCTCGGTCTGAAGTTATTTTACTCCGCCAACTCTCTCTAATGAGCAGTGCTGGCTTACCACTACGACTGCAGGGAGATTTTAACAGACTCTAGGTTACAGATTTAACAACTGCTTTGTTTTTTACAAAGAAATGTGTGCGGATAACTTAATTGAATAGAAAAAATCTTAATTCTAAATATGTCATATATACAAGACACATTTATTTATAAATCAATGAATATAACAAGTATGTACGTGCAAATAGCATTTCGGAAGTTTTTAAGAAAATCGTTTCTGGATCTGGCGACGACTTTGTTCACCCTGAAATTTTAATAAATCCCATACAACCTTCAATTAATTTTTTCATTCTTCATGTAAAAAAAAATATTTGCCGTTTTATCTCTGCCCTTTCCGATGATTCAAGCTGTGTTCAAATAAGAGTTCAAAAAAATCTGGAAGACCTTATAGAAACACTTTTGCATTTATAATACTAATATGAATAAGAATCATATACCTACTGCTTAAATTTTAAAATTCCCTAGAGGTTAGACCATGCTAATAGGCGTTGCTGAAATAATTTCTATTACTTAGTAAAAATAATATTTAATTCAATCTGATTCACATATATGGAATGACAACTCTATAAATTACTAAAAGAGGACAATAAAAGAACTGCATTCACTATTACTCTATCAGTGCTATTGCTCTCGTCCCGTTGGTGGATAAAGCTTTCTTTCATTTTATTACTGGTTTAAAAGCTACTGAGGCTTAAAGGATCAAAAAAAATATGCTCAATCCAAACTCATATCAGGTACCTACCTATAAGTATAGTTTACTAAATCTACACACAATTTACACAATTCTGTATTTACAAAATAAAATTGTTTCTAATCTAAAATTTAAGTAAGTATTGAATTTAGTTTCTATTCTATTAGAAACAGTGACTGAATTATACATTGTACATTGAAAAAACTATAGATATATCTAATGAGGTCATCAAGAATTTATCGCATTCGTGTAAGCTAATACGAAACGTTCGTTAAGTCTCCCGTGCGCTATCCAAAGATAACTGTTGTGTTTTATATAGATCATAAAATAGGTGCATAATACAATGTAAGGAATACAGAAGCTACGGCGATTTATTGTCTAACTGCAACACTATTTGATTAGAAACGACTTTAGTGGCTACGGAAGCATTGGGAATAAGGAAGCGATCCATGTCTTTTATCAAAAGATTATCTCCATCTGGTATTCCATATTTGAAGGTTATCAATTCGGGATGTCGCTTTTTGGCGGTTATTTTAACAATCGTCGAGAGGGGCCTTCTAGACAATACTTTTGCTAGGCCGCGCTTGTTTGGTATTTCTCGCAGTATAATCAAATGAGTCTCGGTCACGACCAGATACGAATCGAACATGTAACCGTTGTACAACACTTCCTGGCACGGAAAGCTGTTGACCACGTTGTTTCCTTTGAGAAACGGTTGGATTTCTACAATTTCCTCTAATGAATCGGAATATGTCGCGTCGCGCCGGCCATCCGAGTGACAGTCGTCATCTTCATCGTTAATACTAAACACCGGAGGAACGTTTCTGTACCTGCTTTCCTTCCTGTCGCCAGCGGACACGTGCCATTCGCCATTATTCACCGTTGAATTGGGATTGACTATATATTCTATTAACTTCCCTTTCATTTCCTGACTCTTTGCCTTCATGGCTGACGATAGTTTACCAAAGAGTTGTATTGCTGGTATGTTATCCCTGACTTTGTTGTTACGCAATTCAGTACTGACGTTATTGTTATTCGGTGCGCAAACAAGGCAGGTTGAGGTATTGTGGTCTTCCAAACAATCGGTCATGTGTGGCCCAAAGTAATCGTGTATCGCAACAAATCCACCATCCAACATAGAAACATGTTTGGTGTTCTTCTTCAGAAATGATGCAACGACCATATGTGCATAACTGTCCTCTTCAGTTCTACCTGAACCTACGAAACATAAGTGTTCACCGGCCGCCAGAGACCCAGCGGCGAGAGCTTGTCGCTGAGCATTGAGCAAGCCTTGTACAGCTGTATTGAATGCATTAGGCTCTTGTAACATCAAATTACAATCCAAGTGAAAAGCAGTAGACAAGTGTCCGGCATTGTATTGTTCGGCAGGTCGACAGTCGACTAAGAAAAATTTTACACTGTCAGCATCTGAGACATCTACTGTAGCGCTCTCTATTAATTCATGAACTGCTACAGGCAAACACAGAGCCTGGGAGTACAACTTTGAGTTTATTTCTAAGCCGCTGCTAGAAAACAAAACTTCTAAGACATCCTCTCTAAATGATACCGGTGTCTTCAAAGAATAGTAGTGAGCCAGCGAACAAAAATCTGAAACGTCATTGGCCTCTAAATCTGCAGGCATCTTACTTAAAGTTTGAATAATCGCAGTTTTATCTTCGTTTTTCATTTGCAATATTTGTTCTCTTGCATTGATTATCATAATCAAACAGAGAAAAAAGATGAAAAAAGGATCTGATCTCTGAAAATATAAATCCCACATAAATAATATAACTTCCAAATTGCAAGTTCCAGCAAAGAGAGACCTTAACCATGGCATGCAGTATTGTTCCGGAGTGATGCGTTTGGTGTCCAGGAAGGAGCACAGTTCAGGGTCATGATATTGAATCACCAGTCTCAATATGTGAAATGGAACACCGTTGGTTACACATCCATTGGGAATATATAATTTTATCACTTTCTCAAATAAATTGTAAGTCTCTGACCTTGGCAACTTTAGGCTCAACAATGGATACAAAATCTCAATCCAGCCATTACTGGAACTATAATTTATGGCTTTTGATTTACAGTAGAAAGTTATGATCGATTCTATATCAGAAATTACGGATAGTTTTTCATCATCCTCATTGTCAAGCTTTCTCGCAAATTTCTTTACATCATCTCTAAGCTCATTTTGATTTTTTAAATCAAATATCTCATCAAAAAGAAGCAGTTGATTGCCGGCATCTTGACAATTCAAACAAACTAGCCAGACATCAGAGCGTAGACTTTCAGGGATCTTTTTACCTTTGGTTATGCCATTAATCTCTTGTGGTGTACATCCATCTAGTAGCGCAGCCTCTAGTTCGATTAACCTGAAATCACAGTAAAGTACTATCTCTATATGAGTATATTAGAATTTAGAGTTTATAGGCTTCTGTGGTAGTGCTTTCTGATATAAATACATTGTACCTCTATTTCTCTCAGCACTCCCTAAATGCCAACAACCATTAGAACATTGAGGGAACAAAAAACCAAAGTACTCTTATACTAACAAATTCAAAGCCACTAATCAGAGTACACAACTAACATTTACTTTATGACTTACACTTTCCAACGGCTGTGATAGCATATCCGTTTTATTCACAAAGTTTGGGGACATTCACAAAGTAACAATTTAACTGTTTTGTACCAATTAATGTATTAATATTATGTCAACCCTCAGACATCAGAAGTGCTCAAGTTATACAAAGGAATCTTTTAGAATAATAAAATAACCAATGTCTAACACATGAATATAAAGAAATTGATTGTTTATAGAAGCATAAATATCATTCCAATATTTCCAATATTTCCAATATCAATTTATACATTTATTTATAAACCTCCACAGTAAGTAGATACTTATCGTTAAGCATATTCATCTGTATATAAGGCAAAGAAAATTAAATGAATTGCTTGCATATATGTTAAAAAATAGTTGAGGAGTGTTTATTAGTAAAACAAATCATTATTACCATGTATTATCATCTTCCTCAGAAGTCATTGTGTTTAGAGGACAATCCAATATTTTGTATAATTATCACGTAGTCGATTCCAATAATGGAAAACTAATTTAACATAATCACCTATCTACTTGAACTTGAAGTCCTGTAGGATGTTACTAATAATTTTATATGTAGTTATCCTTGCAATTACAAAATGCAGATCATGAAAACATTCTTTTTCAACAGAAATTGGCAATTTCGCAATAAACTTTTAATTTTTGACACATTTGACAACATTATTGTGACACTATGGCTTTGACATCATGCTATAGGTTAATAAGTTGTTTCATATCATTACATTTTTTTCCGTTAGTCATCACAAGTATCCTTTAAATAAGTCCCTTAAAATATAAAAGTCGTGTCACGTGCTAAATTCCATTATGTTTCTCTTGAGGTCGGGCAATAATGTCAACTTTTTTGGATTCATCAGGTGATATCGTAGCCAACGAGAAGCATGAAATATAATCATATAAACAAAGACCTTGTGACAATTAAACCCTTTTTTTATTTCTTAAGACATCCGGAATAAATAATTTTGGATCGTAAAAATACATTTCAATACTTTCGTATTACGTTAAAAAATTACATTTATCTGACAAAGTGACAGCTGACATGACACAAGACTATAGACGAGCAGAGATTCAGTATGAATCGATACATTGTATCGATAACGTTTTGTATCGATACAACCGATATTATAAATTTTTTCAATAATGATCAGAGAACAATTCAGGTTTTCAATAATAAAAAAATAGACATTACAACTACAGGACCAATGACAATGATATGATATGATATGATATGTACCATTAGGTGAGCTTGCATTCAAACGCCAGTCTGTTACACAAATAAAAAAATTACCATTGCTTATATTTGCATTGGTAGGTAACTAAAAATATTAATATTCATGTACTCCAAGTGTAAACAAAAATTTGAGCTCGCTTGCTTATTACAAGTTTGTTTAGATTACTAGTACCCTTGAAATTGAAATAAAAGAGTATTTTGTTACTGTATATAAGGCATAATTTACCTAACCTGAATTTGGTGTTGTTGTTAACCACAAAATAAAATATTGTGCGATACGACGAGGAATACGATGCGTATCGTATGGCAGTGTATCGATTCAAAATAACGATATATTGCATAGCAATGTATCGATTCACGACAATATCGATACGTTTCACCATCCTTACGCATGACAGGAATAATAATAACCGAATTTCTGAATTAACTGATAACTGATAATTCAGCTGAGTTTTAGACATTAATATGTTAACAATTTAGTTCTTGTCAACTATATTCTGCACTATTCTGTAACTTTATACGCAAACAAGGTGTAAACTTCATTTATATAATAGAAATATTCTACAGATCCCAGTAATTTCGTGTGTACTGTGTATTTATATGTTATGTATTCATTTGTGCAAATTAAATATTAATATTACCGGTACCATTGGAATACCTTTGATCAGGAAAAACATTTATAATTATGAAGAAGTGGCACAAATTATTTCCTTCAACAGAAGCGTTCATTACTTTTGCACTTTACATCATATTGTTTGTATTTCAAGGTAACAACTTTTCGTAATAACAATACCAAGACTACTTTACAATTACTTTATGTAGAATTTTTAGTAAATCTAAAGATTTGCGTGTTTTATGCAAACAATTTTAATTACTAAATAAAAAATATTCATTCTGATATTTTAGGTGTTTTCATAACAGCATCTAAAACGGAAAATGGAGCTTATGACTACAACACAACACTTGTAGTATTCTCATCAGAACTACTGAAACTTTGTATATCTGTCGTTTTGTATACATATAAACAAGAGTAAGTGTTTCAAAATAATTCTACCTTTACAATACCATTATTGCTCCCTATAACATACAAAAACTAAACAACTTGTAATTGGATGGATTGAACTTGAAAATGTCCTTGAATAAATCCCATTTATAATTTTATTATGCTTATTGGAAATGTCAATTTAAATTGAAAGGTCATAACAATTTTTTCTTATTAAACTACTACAAAAAATTAAGTGCTTCCCTGGCGTTTTATTAATTTATACAAAATTTAGAAAAAGGCATTGCAAAAATTATGTAATTTAGCAAATATGCCAATATATATATTAGCATTGATAACAACTATTGTTGCATTAGTCATATTTATCTATTGATCTAATTTAATGTTGTGGTTAGTTACGAAAAGCTGACATGTACAACACATTCACACCCTGTATAAAATATATAAATAAGGATGTGGTATGATATCACATTGGGCCCCGAACTTAAAGCGGGTACTCACTAGTGAGCTGTAACTGTGACCGTTGCCATTACTATAATCAAAAAACAATAGTGTGTACGTGGCTCGGTAAACATCCAAGCGCGGTGTTTACTGACAACGTCGGTATTTGCGGTGAATCAAAAGGCACTCGCACCGTGCTTGTGGCCGTCGAAAGTCAATGCCTTGTGAACCTTCTAACTGTAAAAGAATAGTCTCTAATGTTTTATTACATATTCAATATTTTTGTTACATTCCATGTTATTCTTCTATTTAATTTATATTTTGTTTAAATTTATAATTCATACATATTCGATTTCTTTTCCTATTGTATTTCATGACCTTTTTTTATGTCACATTTTCGTAAATATGACATAACATTTACATTTTATTAATTTTTGTCTTCTGCCTTAAGTAATTAAGTATAGATTATATGTATTATGTTTTTTTTTAATTTTTTTAATTGCGTAATAGGCTTGTGTTACTTAAAGTAGACTCCTGTTGTATTTCTACTGCGATTTTTATCATTTTATCTTTTTTATGCTTTCAACCAAAAATTAGATTTTTATTTACGTATTCTTTAAATTAATTTCTGTATCGCCATTAACATCTTTTCTCATCTGTGTGTATTTTTGTTAAGCCTTATTTTTAACTTTATCTAGCTAAGTAGTATTGGAATATTCTGCTGTATGAACTATAATAATACTTCAATTTTTATTTCAGGAACAAACCAAATGTCTTCAAAGCAATATGTATCAACTACAACTTACTGCTTTTATACTTCATCCCCTCATTGTTGTATTGTTTCTACAACAACTTAGCCTTTATAAACTTGTCCCACTTTGATCCTACATCATATTATGTTTTGCTTCAATTCAGAGTGGTTCTGACGGCTATTTTATTTCAGGTAAAAAACATAGATTTTCCATGAAACATGTGCTAAATTATAAAATAATCACGTAAAGCATTTCATTATGTACTTTTAATTTTATCTCAACTCTGATATGATTTAACAAGTTAATTTAACAATTCACTTTTCACGTTTCAGTGCCTGTTCAACAAAAAGTTAACATGTTTCCAGTGGATATCTTTGGGAATATTAACACTGGGATGTATGATAAAAAATTTTGATGCTGCGATAATTCAATCCGGGCCGATGTCAGACACCTTGCGAGAAGAGAACGGAGCGTTCAGTGTATTTTTTAACAAACAAATTTTCAACATTTATTTCATCTCAATTCACTTTCAAAACTTTTGCTCATGCCTGGCTGGAACCTACAATGAATACTTGTTAAAAACTAAAGGAGCCCACGTGGACATCTTCTTACAAAATGTTTTCATGTACATTGACTCGGTGATTTGCAACTTTTTCGTTTTAATGTACAAGGGTGAACTAGGTACGATCTTTGAAGATTTTGCATCACTGGGTGATACTTTTGTATTGCTGATAACAGTTAACAGTGCAATTGTAGGTATAGTCACAAGTTTCTTTTTGAAGAACCTTAACTCCATATTAAAAACCTATGCCAGTGCATTGGAGTTGATCATAACTGCTGTAGTATGTTATATATTGTTTCATATTGTAATAACATGGTGTACTATACTTTCTATTGCTCTTGTAACTGTTGCCGTTGCAATGTATTTCAGAAGCCCAGTTAACAACACTAGTCCTGTTGTTTCTAGAAACACCAAAGACAATGAACCACTGTTGAACGTAACAGTGAATTAGAAATGTGCGCAGAAATATTTATTACACCATTGACAATTGAGTTACCTATTAGTAAATGTGCCTTTGTTTTTATTTAGTGTGTATGCAATTATCATAGATTAAGATTTCAATTTAGATTATCTCTACTAATATATCGCACTTCGAATTGCTAATTAATTACCTGTGTTATTATTTCTTTTAACATTAGTGTTTGTTATCAGTATTTACTGCAATGTTCTCTTTAAGTGTTATATTATAGCGCAAAGGTGTAGTAGGTATTAATTTAAGCATGTCTTAAATAGCAATATTTTTTTTATAAAGCTAACAAATACATGACAACCTTGTAAAGTCTCAATCTTTGAATAGTTTACCAAATTAATTAAGTAGGTTCTCAACTCGTAAGTGTTATTGTCAAATTAAAGTGTAAAAAAGTATGTAATATGTATGTACTTATCTTACAGACCACGATGCCCTGAACGAATCGGTCTTTCTTATCTTGAGTGTTTGTTTATCAACAGTGATTTTTATTAAATTCGTGTTTAACAATACTTATAGTAGGGAGTGTAGGTGTATTAAGTTCACATTTGACCTTTTACTAGGTGAACTATTACAATATAAGTAAATACCTGTCTTATAAACACTACTTAAATCTTCATATACATAATTGCTATTAAGTTAAACATAGTGTAATGCGTAGTCAAAACATCATATTTATTTTGAACATGATTTAGAACATTTGCCATTTTTGTTATGTACTTACGTTAATTTATTGGTTCATGCATGAAGATTTGTATGTATATTTTAATATTTCATAGAGAATTTTCAACAGACAACCACATATCGATCGTTTTCTATACTATTCAATTCCTTAGTGTAGGAGGTACTTGTATAAACATATTAGATTTATATTATAAACCAAATTTTTCTGTGATTATTGTTATCTTAATAATCTCAATTGATAATTCTTATTTTTCTATTGTTTTTGGTTTCTTGTTATTTTTTAATGTAAGTAATTAAAATAATTATTTACTAAAGAATACGTCAGTATGATATTTATATTTTATTTCAAAGGTTTGTTATATAAAAAACAGTAACAACAAATATTAAACATAATTTTGTTGCATTGATTAACTTTTAAGTAACATGGGCAATACTCGCATAATCGGAAACAGAAATTTTTTGTTGCTTCAAATTACTGTTAAACTTATTTTTGGCGACGTTTTAACAAATTAGGCCAGACATGAACAAAATAAGTAGGCACTAAAATTTTAAATGTTCCTTGTAAATGTATGAAAAATGGATAAGTTATCGTGCCAAAAACATGATAATCATAATATGTATACTACATTCATATTAATTTGAATCTAACATAGGTATAATTAAACA
>DWEM01000685.1:0-17445 GCA_018245935.1 Agara belti belti
CGCCACTCCGTCCGGTCCTGAGCCTTCAAAATCCAGTGGTATCCCACTGTCTTCTTCAGGTCATCAGACCACCTGGTGGGAGGGCGACCTGTACTCCTTTTGCCGAGACACATTTTAACATAGATAAATATTATAAATTCGAATTGCTCACAGTGGTATATTATTTCAGACCGCCGACAACAAGATTATCTTCTTGAATTCATACAAAATGAAGCTTTCCATCATCTTTGGTGTCGTACACATGATCTTCGGTGTCTGCATGAGCGTTGTTAACTACAAGTAAGACGTAATGATAATAAATAGTCCTAATTACATACCAATTTTATTTATAATGCGTTTATTGCCTAATTTTTTCTCTCGTTAACAGCTTCTTCCGCCGTCGCTACTCCATCTTTCTCGAGTTCATCCCCCAGGTGGTGTTCCTCTGCCTACTCTTCCTGTACATGGTGTTCATGATGTTCTACAAATGGGTCGCTTACAGCACACTGTCTAAAGGTTTGTGATTTTTGTTTTCTTTCCACTAACACTTACCGTCAGGTGACCCGTCTGCCCGCCTGCTGGGCTAAACTTTAAAAAAAAACTACACAAGAAATTTTTAACAACCGTGTATTGAGAATTATTTTCACGATCAATTTCTTTTTGGAACCCTTTATTATTACATTGCTGGACACAGGTCTCCTCTCATAGTGAGGTTTCAGGCCATAGTCTACCACGCTGGCCAAGTGCGGTTTGGCACATTTCACACACCTCGGAGACATCATAATTTTTTTATAACATCTCTAAGGTGTATAGGTTTCCTTACGATGTTTTCCTCCACCGTTATAGCGAGTGATATTTAAATTTTATCTTATAAAACGCACGCAACATGAATTTAATTTTATACAAAAATCGTAAATAGTACACACAAATTACAGCGTATCTTATTGACCGTAGGATGAAAGAAAGTGAAGGACATAAAGGCATGAAACTGGACTGCGACGTTTTCGAGTAAACGTACAATTAACATATTTGTAATGTTTTCAGACGAAGCCTACAAACAAGGCTGCGCGCCGTCCGTCCTGATCCTGTTCATCAACATGATGCTTTTCTCGAGCAGCGAGCCGGAAGAGAAATGCAAGGAGTACATGTTCGAGGGCCAGGGCCTGCTGCAGCGCGTGTTCGTGCTGGTGGCCCTCTGCTGCATCCCCGTCATGCTGCTCGGCAAGCCGCTCTACTTGCTGTCCGCCAGCAAGAAAAAGAACAAAGCCAAGGCACGTCCCTGCACCTCACATCGCCTTACAGTCGTCCTCTACGATTTTGACCTTTACGAAATTGACTGTTGTTTATTTTCCAAAGTTGAAGTTTTGTAATTTAAAATGTACGTTCTCTCTAGCCCGAGCAACCGAACGGCAATGTGAACCAAGGCATCGAGATGCAGGACCAGACCGACCTCAGCGAGGCCGAGCCCAAGCCCGAGGCGGCGAAGTCCGGCGGGCACGACCACGAAGACGAGCCCTTCAGCGAGATCATGATCCACCAAGCCATCCACACCATCGAATACGTACTCAGCACCATATCGCACACGGCCTCCTACCTGCGGCTGTGGGCGCTGTCCCTCGCCCACGCAGGTCTGTATATACCCAATCTTAGACCGCCAAATAATGAACAAAGGAAAAAAACCTAAGTGACATATTATATATTTAATATTGCTCTATAGTGCAATTGCTGCCTTGTTGATGAAGAACAGTTTGAATAAGAGGGAAAATAATACATTTTCTTTTCACCTATATTAGTTGTATGGCAGTGATGAGAAAAATCTTTCCAACTTATCTTTACTAGAGTTTCCTTGCTAAACTCATATTGGCAGCACCTTAAGAGCAATCTTACTATTTTTGGAATACGAATATTTGAAATGGTCCTAGCTCCAACTATGCTATCCGTTATCCAACTATGCAACCCCGAACTCACTGAAATTTATTTTGTATGCAGAGTTGTCGGAGGTGTTGTGGAACATGGTGCTGCAGATGGGGCTGAAGGATGAGACGTACGTGGGCGCCATCAAGCTGTACATCATATTCTGGTTCTGGTCGCTGTTCACGCTCGCCATCCTCGTGATGATGGAGGGCCTCTCCGCCTTCCTGCACACGCTGCGTTTGCATTGGTAACCGTTTCAAAGTATCTTTTAATGTATGATAACATTATCAAGTTACTAGTAATGTGCAATACTTGTAGCAGACGATTAATAGTAATATCGTATCGTAACTCCATTATTTATTCTAATTGCAATAAATATAATATAAATGAAAAAAATAAAAAAGATAATTTAACCAGTGTTTAGTTCCTTATTAAAAAGTCTTTTTTGTCTTATTAAAAAGTTACGAATTCTGTCTTTAAAAAAATCCAAAATTTTTCTCTGTTCTTTAATCTTAAACAGAATGCAATATGGTGGTTCCATTCTTAGACCACGTCCTGTAGGAAACGCCTTATCTTTGCAGATTATTGCATTTTTCCGAGTTGTTTAAAAAACTTTTTTCCATTCCGCAGGGTGGAGTTCATGAGCAAGTTCTACACGGGTCTGGGCTACATTTTCCAGCCGTTCTGCTTCAAGACGATCCTCGAACAGGAGGATAAGGATGATTAAACTTAAATAGAATTATTTCTACGTGAAATAAAACTTGTAGTAGTAGATTGCAACAGTATTTTATTATTTATCCACGGCTTTGTGCGACAGGTCTTGTGAAGGTCACAATGCATGTAATTAATTTTATTTTGCGAAATATATTTGTGCATGTTTAAGTGCTTGTTTTACTTAAGCCCAACCGTATCCCGATTGCATCCGTATGTTATCTGTCGACTAGCTACAATACAGTTCACTGCTAGACTTTTTAGAGCATATCTCATTGGCGCCATTTTCGATAGATAACCATGACAGAAGTACATATATCTATGAGATACGTCAAATCTACTTTATACAATTTATTACTACTTTACTTTGTACAAGAGTACTCTTTTTAAAATTCACTTTAAGTTTTTAATTTCTTTGCACTTTCTACCTTCAGGTGTGGGTTCTCAACTAAACAAGTACATACATACAATAAATCGTAATAACAATAACGTCCAAGTAAAAATTTGTGGTCAAGTTGGTGTACACACTAGAGACAAAAAATATTTTAAATATTCCATTCCCATAGAAAAGTGTAATATGGGCCCGAACTGAGATTAAAACATAAACTGTGTGTAAAGCTTACTTTACATTATACATAGTTGTAAAATAGTAGTGATAAAAATATATACAATGTTTTTAATTTTCCAAATAATTTCAAAACTTATCTGCAAACATTCGATTTAAGGAACTTACCGTTATTCCAGTAACAAATACTATGGATAGCTACACTAATTATGGATCGTAGTAGAACAATCTTGTTTCAACCGGAATCACAAGTATTGTAATACGTCACACACAATTATTTATATCATATCCGGTATGTATTTAAATGAGTCCACGGTGACTGCTCA
This sequence comes from Agara belti belti, assembly GCA_018245935.1. Classification (NCBI taxonomy): domain Eukaryota; kingdom Metazoa; phylum Arthropoda; class Insecta; order Lepidoptera; family Hesperiidae; genus Agara; species Agara belti. Next base: position 3,496 of record DWEM01000685.1, read on the forward strand.
TGTGAACGGTCCAATGCCAAATGATGCAACGATCAATAAAAAGCGTTACGTCCTTAAATTGATTTTGGCTTTCTCGAAGATCTCCTTTCTTATCTTGGGATAGTCGGGATGCAGCTTCAGCACGTGGCGGCAGACAACGATACACTCGGGGTATTTTTTCAGCTTCAGGTAGGCGTACGCCAATTTGTATCCAACGCCGAGATCGCTCTTTCCCGTGTGTATCCAGGCGTTGTCGTAGTTGTGCGCCGCGCTTTTATAGTTCTGCTCCTTCTCGGCTAGATGGCCTGAAATATTTGCAGCACTTAGTTATTTATTGTGGTTTTACTTTCACTTTCTGAATTTGTACGCCGTAAAAGGCAAAATATGGCTTGGACTGATAATCTTGTAACATCTTTACATTTACCATTTACCATACCATTACCATTACCATACCATTTACCATATTTGTGCAAATAAACTTCGTTGTCTTTGTCTTTAGTTCGTTTGATTATAACTATTTTTATCGAATATTTGAATAAAGCAAGATTTATATATGTATTTATATTAATTTCATTACCTTTGTACTTATTCGTTACATCCATAGAGGGAATTATAGTACAGACGAATATTAAGGTGAGAAAGTATTTAAACCATAATATTAAACAGAAATAAGTTAACGAATGTCACCCATATACTGGTAGGCGGTCGAGCACGAATTGTTGTGGTTCAGGACTTTCGTGAGTAGTTCCTTAGCGGCGTCCAGTCGGCCGGAATTAATTTGGCTGTCGGCCACTTCGAGCCAGCATCTGAAATGTTCATAGTGTGTCACAAAAAGATAATAATAATATCATACTTAAAAAAAATTACTGTACTATAAAATAAAAAATAAGATTCGTATTTACAGTCACTTTAGTCCATAGATATTTATTTGCTTTATCTAGTTACTCTTTTAAAAGTATTCAAGAATTTTTTATTAAATTTTTAATTATCTTTAGGGGGACCTTTATCTAAATACAAATAACGCTCACTTCTCCAATCCATCCGCCTTTTCTGGAGTCCAAGGTATGGACGATATGGTCCTCTTTAGTATATTTTTTGCTCGAGTAGGTTGTTTCGTTATGTTGTAACTGAAAGAATCATACGATAATGTCATATTATCAAAATTACTATCAGTAGTTTTACATAGTAATAAAACATGCATACAGAACAAACATGTTCTTACTAGTTAGTATGTAAAACTTACGCAGTAGCTATCGCCAGGATAAGATAGGGGTCATCTTGATGTATTTCTTCGGCCGCGAGAGGCAACAGCTCCTGCAGCACCTTTTCGGCTTGCGATTTCTGTTTAGTGGCCAGCTGTAACAGGGCTTGCAGCGACCTTCGCTCGCTGGGCGTTACTTCGGCTAACAGCTTTTCGGCCGTTCTCAAAGCCAAAAGACGGGTATCCCTGTATATGTATTGTAGTAATCGGTAAAGTAAATATACTATTGTAGCATAATAAATGAAGTTGTTTACAGAACTGAAAATGTAGTATTCTATTTGCGGTAATGCAATATAAATTAACATTAAGTAGTCGTTATATGCCAGTCAACCAACTTTATTACTAAAGCAATAAAAAGAATTAGGAACATTTCTTGACCAAATTAAAGTTTTGAAAGTTGTGTATGAAAAATCCTATCCGCAATTTGTAGCAGCCTAGTGGCTTTACTGTGGCCGCCACCGGTGCCCATGTGTGCTGCACCCCTAAGAGTACCCTCGAGGGATCCTTCCCCAAAAAATCATCAAAGATGTTTTAAAAGATAAAAGGACATACAAGTTATCGATTTACGCGGTATAAATGCACTCACGAGTCGTCGGAGGGCACGGGCGCGTCGGCTGCGGGCGCGGGCGCGTGGTGCGCGAGGCACAGCAGCACCATGCGCGCGCAGGCGGCGGGTCCGTGCGCCGAGCGCCGCGCGCGGTTCAGCTGCCGCAGTGCGGCGTTCGCGGCGCCCGTGTGCGCAGAATACACCCCCAGGCAATACTGGTACCCTGCCGAAACCGTATTAATTACAACAACTAAATTGCGAACGTACATCTTTCTTATGAAAACATTAGCTGCAAATTCAAGTGTTTTTTTTATGGTATAATCCAAGTTGTTTTTTTTGGTCTTCCAGACACAGTGAAACCTCAGGATACTACTCCGACCACATAGACAGGAAAATTGCAAGGGATTTTGTCAATTTATGTTACTAAGACCAAATTAAAATCGACAAATATCGGTACCCGGATCGTTCTCGTCTTCTACAGCGGCCTTGGCGGCTTGCAGCGCGGGCTCGACGGCGGCGAGCTGCCCGCGGCGCCGCTGCACCTCCACCAGCTGCGCCAGCGCCTCCCAGCTTGCGGGCTTCACGGACAGGATCTGACTCAAGTGACGCTGGGCGGCTTCGAAATCGACCTGCAATCGATTTCTGTTTTCATCAATCGATATGAGGCGACGTATAAATTAAACAAAACAACGTATAACAAACATAATTTGTGGCAATAAATCGTAAAAATTATTTATAAAAGAATTAATCTGATATTGAACAAATATTCTAAGTATATTTTAGACCGTAATAAATAAATGGTTTGCAGCCATAACTCACCTTGCGGAATGCCAGGTCTGCCATCATGACAGCTGCAGATTCGTTATTAGGGTCTGCATTCAAAAGAATTGTACAGGTCTGCTCACATTTCTCTGTATGATTCATCTGGAAAAACTTGTCAATTAGAAAAAGTAACAAACACTACAGTAAGCACTTCATCGTCCACAATAATATTGTTCTTCGATTTTGAAAGATACCCTCAAGACCCTAAATAAGTTTCAAGGGTTTCATGTAAAAATTACTAATATAACTAACGAAAACCACTCACTTGCGCAAACAATTTAGCAAGAGCCAATAAAACTTCAGGGTCACGCGGTGAATGAATCAAAGCTTCAGAATACAAATTGGCTGCAACGGCCGGCTCTTTTAGCGACTTCGCTTTAGCCAACAAACTGAGTATCTTTGAAAGACATTGCTTCTCTTCTTGCAAATCCCTTCTCGAATCAATTTCTATCCGTTTTAAAACCGCTGTCTGCAAATCCTTAGCTTCAGTTAGAATTAAGTGTGTATTACTCGCAGATGGATTTCTCAACTCTCTGCTCCTAGCTTGAGTCAAAAGAAGTCTTATTCTCCGCTTCAATGTAGGTATATCTTTCTCTTTATTGTACACTTGGTTCAGATCGGTTGATATTGTTGAATCTACTTTTTCATATAATTTCAGCTGTGAACAAATTGAATATTAAGCAAAATATTTCATAAGTCATAGTCTAGTTTGAAACAAGTTAAAAGAGGGAGTGGCTTTGATTTAAAAATATTTGACAATAGCTAAAACGCAATTACAAACATTGCTACTCGGACTGAAATGTGCACACTGATAGTGTTTCTGCAGTTGAAACTGAATAGTGATTTTTATTTCAGCTCCTTACATTATATGACAATGACTGATTAAGCATGGAAATAAATGTAACAACCTTGATGAGAAGTTCTAAATACTCAAACTTCAGTTCATCATCGTTCAGAGCTTTCAATGCGTTTTCGTAATGCTGGGTAGCCTTCTCAAACTCATGCATCTTGACTAACGCCAGGCCCAACTTCTTGATCAGTGTTACATCTTTTGGATTACCCTTTAATGCCATTTCGTACGAATCTGCCGCTTGCACCGGCTCTAATGAACAATAAAAGAAAAATGATTACTTGAATTGCACGTAAAACACAACTATATTTTATAAAAATATGTATAGTTATTGTTCAAAGGAAAATGACTGTATGTAAAATGATTCAATAAACCTAAATATTCTTATTATAAAAAAATATTATGCATTAAACGATATGATTTGCTGTGGTGAAAGGCTTTATATTTCAATTTACAAATAAACCATAGGTAAGTAGAAACTTTAGATATAAACAAGATCAAAACAATTTTCAATGGAAGATTTATATAAAGTTATCTTAGACTTACCATTTATGGACATAAAGGCATCACCCATCATAGTATGAGCATCCGCCATTGGATGATTGCTCACTATCTCTTTAAAGCAATTAGTGAACATCACTCTATCTTTCTTTTCTTTTAAATAGATATGGGCCATTTTGCTATGAGCCTGGAAGTAGTAGGGCTGGCCAGGTTTAATTTCATTCAGTATGTCAATGGTACTATCAACATCCCGTTTCTTTAACGCTATATCGGCACGAGCTATTGTCAAACGATTTTCTTCTGAAGTGTATGAAAATTCCTGTATGGCCTCCTAAAATTGAAATAAGTTCATGTTTTATATACTTACACACTCGTGCCAACATGTAAACTTAACAAACACCTAAAACACAGCTCAGATAGAAATTCATTTAAAGTCTAGTCAAATGGGAATCTGGGGCTATCGACATATGAGATTTTTCACTATACTGTTTTTACTTTTCAAATGAAATACATAATTAGCTAAAATTATATTCATAATTTTAAAAAAATCACTGATATTGATCATGAACACTTCATTAATATGTTATAAACAATGTATACCTGCATGGTTTTTCCAGCTTCTCCCAGCTGTCCCAGTATAGTTTGTAACTCAACTATTTGGAGGTACAAAGTTGCCTTATCTATTATATTGAGTTCTGGCTCCTGCATTCGGTTCAAGTTTGCCATACCCTTGCTTGTTGTTATTTGCAGAGCTGTGTTAAAACTCACAAGAGCATCCTGCAGTTGTTCTGAATACCTCAAAATCACACCGTTAAGGAAATGATACATAGCACTGTCCCTAACTTTAAAGTTGTAACTCAAACACACTTCCAAACACTGTGCTGCGTTAGAATACGCTTGTTGCTGAATATATATCTGAGCAAGAAGCACCTGATATCCTGCATGAGTGTTATCCAGGTCACCAATTTGTTGAGCTAACTTGTGGGCCTCACATCCGAAACCAAATAGAAACTTCAACTTAGCCAGCTCAAACAAACCTGTTATTAAACCTGGACAGGCATTGCAAATCGTTGACAAGATTTTCAAGCAGTGTGTCACTGTAGAATCACTGCCTTCTTGAGAGTACAACAAGTACCCTACTATTACAAATGGTCTCTTTGGTAAATGTTTCTTGTATTCTTTATACACCTCCAACAGAAAATCTGGATCCAAATCCTTGATATAGTTCAAACTGAATGGATTCGCATCGGCAATAGCTATTTGATACTTGTATGCATCATTAAGAAATGGTATTGCACCGGAATGTTTACTATTTAACTGTGCCGATATAAGATATAATATGGGGAACTTATTAGAGCCCTGCATTTCAAATAATAATTCAACTTGTTGTGCTATTTGATCAGTAGGACCATGCTCAAACATTTGACAGAGTGTGAGTCCACAAAGAGCCATAATAGAATTGCTGTCAATTTTACTTGCTGCTTTGAAGAAACTCAGAGAATCCTTATATTTTCCTTGTAACAAGCATTGGTAGCCAACTTCAGTTAAATATGTCACATTGTTAGGATACATCTCTGATGTGTACTGTGCAAATCTATAAACTTGTGATAAAACAGCACTAGATCTACCACATATTTTTGAAAAGAGCTGTGCAGTACTATAGAATTGGTAGCCATTTTGCATTTCCTCATTTTCAAGAACCATAAAAAATGCATTTAACTGATCAACAGCTTCAATGTAGTCTGAAGTTTTACATAAAGCAATAAAAATCTTAATCTTCAATGCTTCGATGTTGTCTGGATCTATAGAAAATACCCTTTCTATTGTATCAAGTACTGCATCCCATTTAGAAACTGCAAAGTCATTTTTGAGCTTCTCTATCAGTGGAACAACTTGGCCAGGACTGCTTACAATTAATCTATCTAATGTCAAATTGGATCCTTCAAAGTCCTTAGATAAATATTTAAATTTGGCAACACCAAGTAATGCCTCAATATTTCGGTCACTTTTATTAAGCGCTAATTCTAGGCAATCCAATATTGATGTGTTTTTATTACCTGTGTTCATAAACATATCATTCCAGCTTTTTAAAATAATTGTTTCTACATTATTTGAATCTTTCCTTAAGGATTTATTTATGTATTCAGAAGCTTTCTCATACTTATTGGCAAAAAAAAGAAATAAAGCAGCAAAATAATAAGATACAGAGCTTGCCTGTTTTCTTTCTTCTTTTAGTTTTGTTTCCAAATTGTACAAATCATCTGTCTCAAGTGTGTTTATATGTTTATAGCCATAAACAAGAGTCATAATGACTGCTAGTTGCAGATCTTTATCTGACTGAAGTGGTGTAATGAAACTGATTCCTTTCTGGACCTGTCCTTCAAGTATGTTTGCCAAGCCATAATAAAACTTAAACTCATTGGTTTCTAGAAATTGTGATGAGGCCTTTTCAGCAATTTTTTTAGCTTTACCATAATATTTCTCCCTTAAATAGTAATGTATATTACACCGATCCCATACTGCATCCATAATTACAAGTACTATACTAATCAAGTTGCATAATGACTTTTAGAGCTTTATACTTATTGATGTTAGCCTGATAGTACTTAGCCAGGAAATGACATTGGCAAGTCACATCCAGCTTGTTTTCCAATGCATAAGTAAATGCATGCTGTTAAGAAAAAAATAAATAATCTCCATACAAAATAATATGTCAATGAACAAATATCAACCCAGCCAATGTTATAAAACAAGAAATAGAAATGTATAAATTAATAGATGGTTTCAAAAAATGTTTCTCAAAGTCTAATGTTGACTGGAATGCATATTGAAAAATAATGCACTGTTTCACTCTAATATATTGCGAAAGATATGATAAAATTGAATATAAATTAAAATGAAAAGCGTGAATTAAAATATAATACCACAAAAAACAAGTGATCTAAACAAAAATAAATATGACTATAATATAATACAATAATAATAAGAAAAAAAATCTTAAATATACATATTCAATATTCATACAATAAATAAATTTCCACTCTTGTCTGGAATTTTATGGTTGTATATTAAATCCACTAATGAGATTGATGGTAATGGCATTCGTATTGAAAAAAAAATTAAAAAAATATAATTTGACCCATAATATAGCAGATACATTAATATACATTAATCATTATACATTTTAGTTTGTCAGACTTTTATGATATTATTTAATTTAAAATTTCACACACCACTGCAAAAGCTATGCATACCTCTGCTAAAATCTTCCCAACACCTTTTCCTTGAAATTCTTCAGGTACTTCTGTGTGAATAAAAGTTATATTCTTTCCTTGCTTCTCATAACTCAAGACTGCGTCTGCAATACACATAAACTTCGGAATGGAGTATGGGCTAAAAAAGTTGGTGTGTTATAGGAACGGACAATGCATTGTAGTTTAAAAAGTGGACTATGGACCAAGAAAACGGATTAAAACAGAATATTGTTTTATTGCGTCATACTTACCGGTTTTCAAAGACACTACAAACTGTTGCTTAGCAACATTGTTGACAACTTTCAACATTTGGGTCGAAAAAGCTCTTGCGCGAGTAATCATTCCCGACAAATAGTTTATGAAAGAAGTTTAAAAAATTTCAATAACTTGCGAAACCTCTTGGAAGACCGAAGATAATTGTACATAGAAAGTATAGAAACTTAACGATGACATGACATTGATATTGAAAACATTGACTTTTAATTTTGACAGTTATTGATCGCTTTTTTTGATCAGCATTGTGGTAAATTAATACACTGCCACATATAATATAAATGTGTAAAGCTTCGAATTACGGATATTTAACTGTTGATTTTAGATGGGTTGATATAAGAATTTTATTGTAGGTGAAAGTAGACAATTGTTTCGCATGTAAAACACATTTTAATGTGAAACGTCTATTGGACTAGCAGCACCTTACAGTGCCTTAGGGCGCTAATATGACTTTTGGTTTCGATCGGTAATGTGTTCGATGAGCACTGAATCTCTAAACTGCTAGCCAGACATTTTGCATTTTGTATTGTATAGAAAGTTGATTAATGAATGGCAGCAGTTTTAACTGTGATGAGACCTCACATGTCATTAGACAGCTTAAACTTGCGATCTTCCGCTGGTTTGAACTCTCTGGGTGATACCCTGATGGCTGACTGTATGTGTGGGGGAAACGAGTGTACAACGATATTTCGGGTATTGCTGTATGTATTTATAAACTCAAGTATAGCTTATAAGCGAATTGTGTAGTTTTTTTTAAATCGGGACCAATTTAGAATTCTAGATGTTTTAGTGGATGGGTCATGTGCAGAGCTTAGATGGAGCTATGTATGTATTAATTATTATTTTTATTTATTACATTACATTTTCAAGGCATTTTTTTAACATAATCAAGCGCATGGCCGCTACCTCGCCAGATGAAAAGCAATGATGTAGTAGTAGCTTGTTTTGAAAAGTGCTAGATTATATGTACTTTTCGGGGAACCGAAATTGACCATCCTATTCCCTGGCAATTCTAATTTGGAATTAGAAAAATGCTTATCCTAGCCAAAGGAAGACGAACTTGATAGGGATGATATCTGGCCGGGCTTCTCGTCTCGTCTCGTCGTCAAAGACTATAATAAAATGACGTTTTTTTTCTACGCTTAGTGCCTTAACCCGAGAAAGATAATCCATGGCATCAGCGCAAACTAAGAGTTCCAGTGCAACTGAGTGCTATTTTCAAGATGCTAGCTACAAGATGCTATTTTCATTGCGTTAGTAGTAGTAGCCGTCACTAGGGGCGAAGAATGCGGCCTCTGTAAAACCTTTTCCCCGCCACCTACTGAACAGCTTGAGACACTAAGTATTTAAATAAAAGTTGTATTTGAAGTTTATGGTAGTAATATAATAGAAAAAATGTAATAATTTCCTTTATCCATTACAGGTTTTAGCATTGGATTAAAATTAATTTTACTCGTTGATTGTTATCTGAAAAATAATAGTAAACGCAATTTTAAGATTTTATAGCTATAAACTAATAATGTTTGATGTTGTTGAGTACCTTCTAAATAATAGATTTATTTTATTACAATTAAATTATAGAACGTATTTACTTGGTAAAAATATTTCAGGCTTAAGCAATTTGGGTAAAAGAGCTGCATAAATTTATTAACTTCTTGAATTTTGTTCCGATGAAATGAACAATTGCAGACTTCTTCGACAATACAATAAAATTGTTGAACTTACACAAACTTTGCGAGTCAAGTTTTACATGCACACGGCGGCTGGCGCGCTTCCCGCACGCGCACGCGGCGCCAGTCGCACATCGAGCGCATTGCGCGCTGCGCGTGCGCATATTTTATAATTTTATTATCGATAACACCGGTTTCGTGTACGCTTGACCGCCAATGCAAGCCCGATCGCATGTGAAAAGTGAAGGTCGTTAATATTGACACCTGACGTTATTTTTACGTAATTTACCTCTGTGTTTAGTGATGCAGATTTGATACGCAATTCCGTACATACCCCGGAAAAAGGATGACTATTTGCGTTATCTATTGTTTCGGTTTTTCATTAAAACACGAAAACATAGTCATGAGTCGATGGTCCGATGTTATTAACGTAATGTCTAGAACTTTAGAATCAATAAAAACTAAGGATAAAAACACATCCCCCAAAAAATCGATATCTTTGTAATAATTTTAATATAAGTACAGAACAAAAAAATATACGTCACTACAATTAAATTTTAGATATGATTAATTCATTTCTTGCCTAACCTGACGTAAAAGACAAATATAATCATCAGCTAACTTATTAAAATATAAGTAAAGGTCGTATTACAAACTCCATTTCGTCGGATTATAAAATTATGTATGTGTAACTTTTAACTTGTATTCTTTATATACGAGTAAGAATACAAAAAAAGTCTTTGACGGAACGATTATTTTTTGAATCTAAACCGTTTTTAACCGCTTCCTGATGTTGACACAGCAAATACACTCATTTACAAGTTCGGTTTATAATGGAAGCGGCCATGTGATTTGTTAGAGAAGCAAATAAAACAGATGTGACATTGTTTACTATTTGGTGTTCGTGGGAACGAGCTTATGGGGCAATGTGTGTCCCGGGATCATCCGGGCTCCTACGCCTTCTCTCGTCATTATGACTGCGAAAGCCTTGCCAACAGCGTTAGCGGATCTATCGGACGAGTGAGTAAAGTATTTTGAATTTTTATCTAATGACGTAATTAAATACGGTTTAGGTATATATTTTAATACGTATGTGAGATTAGGATGACATAAAACCGGCTCTGTATCGCAAATAACAATAAATTATATTTTTCTATGTCTAGTTTACTAAATATGTGTATACTTATACAAGGGTTCTTTTAAATCCAGTTTGGTTAGCTACCTTCAAACTGTATTTGAATATTTGCATTGTGATATCATTCTCATGCATAGCAATGACTCATGCACTTTTATTAGGTAGATGGCAGATGGGTATGTAAATATTATGAAATGTTATAGGTACTCGATACGTTAAATCGTGTTACTTGAGTTATTTCTAAACTTTATCGTGTGAAATACTAATTCTTTAATACTTAACTAAAATAAGTTCCGTATTAACCACTAGGTATTGTTATTAACATTATCTTGGATCAGACAATTTCATTCTTAATAATGATTTTTGTATTTTTCTATAAAATATATTAAGAGATCGCATCTTTTCTCACTTGAAAAGTTAATCGGTTTTATCGACTCTGAAGCTCGCGAGGCGTGACTCGCAATGAATGAGGGTTCTAACAGCCTCCAATGTTCATAGCGAGATGGTTATTGCTGATATTCTGGGCGAGCGCAGCAAGGCAACAAATACAATTAACTGCTGTACAACACAGAAAAACGATTGTTACACGACGAACACAATGAGGGGCACTGACCCATTCATCTCCCTTCTACTTTTTCACGCACTTATTTTGTGAACTTTACGTGACACGAATTATTTCACTATAACGTTATATCCGAGTAACCGTGTACATGGTTACCGTCGCGTTTTTGGGACGCGTAAGGTACTTTGTTGTCTATTGTCATTGGTAATTTGAACATATCCTTAAGTTATGATTTTATTGAATTGCGAAACAATCGTACTTATTAGCTTATGGCGACGTACGGTTATTTATTATGTTTTCACCATCGCATCGCCTCGAATTAATCGAGATTTTCCAAGCCGATGCCGGGAATGATTACAGTGTACAGCTAATTAATCATCAACTAGAACCATCAACACTATCAGATTTTAGTTAAATGCACTTTCAATGCTTTTCTTTTATTTTTGAAAGCAGATGGGAAACGCCCACGGAAACATTTCAATTGAAGTTTTTTATTTCATTAATATCACAATATTTAAATCCATAGTTATTTGAAAATAAACTGGTAGTATCTAGATAAGTACTTAGGCTACGTAAAAAAAAGAAACAATTATGTAACATATGAGTAAAAATGTCAAATTAAACGTAAAATTATTTATACCTATTAGATACTAAGACATTGTATGTAAGTTCTAATAGGGAACATCTTTTGTAAGTAATAGTTTGCGGCATTCGCATCATAAGTTGTTCAACGAGTTGACGGATTATATTTCAGTTACATGCAGGTTTTCTCACGATGCTTTCTTTCGTGGTTATATCTGACAACCGATACCAAGAATTATTGAACATGTTTTTAGTGTAAAATCTGTAATGTTAGTTGCTAATGGTAGAATAAATAAAATAAATATTTTTTTTATACCTTGACAAGTGATTAAATGTTTTTTTTACGAAAGAATGTTTAAACTATTTCTTGCTTAACAATTCATACACTCTGATGATATGCAAACGTAGGTACTAGCAGAGCAGACTACCAGTTGCTCTGGCTTACTTGGATTTCGCCAAATTATTATATAATGTTGCAGTAGCACAACTTCTTTTCCCGGAACCTTTACTTCATAAAGAAATCGTTAAGTTAGCAATTATATACATTTTGAAAAAAAATCGTTAAAATCGGATAAGTAGATTCGGAGTTCATCGCGGACCAACATCGTATCACGAATAGAGATGTTACAATGTCAGAAATACCTATCTATAATCGTTATTAAGTAGGTATACAATGTAGCCATGACCTAGTGAATATATCAATTGCATCACATATATATTTAATATAATAGACTGATCTCGATAGAATGCACCTTGTTATTGGTATTACATTTTATGTAAGACTTAAAACTTGTTAAAAAAGCCGCAATGCACTACTGCGCTTGAGCAACCGCTTGTCGAGTACGTAAGCATAAGATGATTTTCTTATCAGATCAACCCATCGACTTAGATTGTGCATTTCTTATTACATTGCTGTAACACAATTGTGCAAACAATAAAATAATCTTAGATACAAAGAATATTGAAATCATCTTATTCTTATAAGGCCAATATTTTTGCTTAGTCCGCTGTTCCGATAAATGTTAAAGTTACTGGTCTGAAAGTTAATCCTAAGCCTGCCGCATGGGTGAGCTTGTACTGACTCAAATTTGAAAAAGTTAAAGCGACTTCTAGTCACTATAAGAATATGGAACCAAGGAAAGTCTCATTGCCGACACTCAACAAAGTAATGATGATTTTAACTTACGAATTCTTCTTCTCAGTCGTGCACTCTTAGCAGAGTGGTCGTGGCTACTAGCGTGGTCGTGGTAGCAATAAGTAAAGTAGTAATAACCTTGCCCCCGATGGAGAGGAAACCCTTCTGGGCTACACATCTCCACTTCTCGCAATTCGTGGCTACCCTAGAGCACATGGTGTCTGAGCCGTTGCTATATTTTGTTACTTATTTTGAGTACAATTTGTTTTCATATCGCCGACGTACATTTCAATTTAATTTTAAATTTACTTGTTATACCATTTTTTAATGCAAAATGATTAATTACGCAAAAATTAACAAATGCGAAGCATGTGAGACTTTCCCTTTTGTTATGGAGTAATTATTTGCGTTGAAAATATGCGATCTTAGTTAAATACCTTTATAAATACATGCAATGAAATCAAATTCTTTTTCGATCATATTACTTGTGAATCAATTCAAAGGAAACTGTTTCAAATGTGTTAATTTATGGGAATTGGATACGTTTGTAATAGTACTTAGGTATATGTTCTTAGTAGGTGTCTTCAGGGACTTGTCTAGTCAAATATTTTCCTTACAATTGATTACAATATTATAAAATGTTTAAATAAACCGTCGCTAGTTGAAGAACATATATGAAGGTATATAATAATAATAATAATTCTCTGCAATATATTATTAAAGCCTCCTATAGCGGTGTTGAAATGTTTTATTGTATTAAGAAATTTTCAAAGTGCCATGCGGTTTGATGGTAATTTAAATGCCAGACATAGCCTTTCCCCAGGGAGTCACTGTTGACACAAGAAACCCGCAGTAGTAATACTTTGTAATATTTTATATCGTATGCCTACAACTACAGTACAAATAAGTCTTTATAACTAATACAAGATTGTGAGAATGTCGAAATAAGGTTTATGAAAACAGGGCCCGTTACTTAGATGAACTTTGATTACGAATTCCAAAGGTCAAATAAGAAACATTTTTAATTTGTATTTTATCGAAACTTACAAAAAAGTTCTACCGAACAATAAACATTTCAAGACCTTTTTATTACCAATAAGAAATAGAGCAAGAAATTGTATGAAAGCTTTATCGTAATTTTATATTTGAAATAAATGAAACGGGACTCAAGTATCATAGCTAAATGTTACTGTAATTTTAATACATGTCTACATACTTTATAGTACAATTTAGTGACGTGTATTTTAATATTCTTACATTAACTTAACCTGTTGGTTGCCTGATCTTTCTGATTGCTCACTGATATAAATTACTAGCTGACCCAGCGAACTTCGTACCGCCTAACAAACAATGTTAAGGGTGGACAACCCTTATCACTA